>CM033469.1:375884522-376004075 GCA_019447015.1 Hymenochirus boettgeri
AAAGTTGCACTAAACACATTTTACAACACAATACACATTAAACCTACAGTGTGTCTTTATGGTTGTGAAATGCAACTGCAATACAAGTACAGGGAGAATACACAAACACTTTGCTCTATGCTGTGCCTACTCACTATTGCACCAGCATGTGCACACTGGATAAAACATTGCAACATACAAAACATATGTACTCTGAAAAAAATTATTTTGTATCGGCACAGATGTATACATCTGTGTTAACTGCCAATGAAAATTTATAGGAAGCATTGCATATACCTAATATTAAAAGAATAATGTGACATACTACATACATGCATACACATACTCTCACATTTATTGATGCATTGCAATACCTATAATTGTGTTAAACAATAATTGTAATATTATAAAGCTACCCAAGCAGATTACAAAATATGTAAGTATCCAGAAGCTGAACAGGAAACATCTTATATTGATGATAATAGTTATGGTCTATCTTATATTGATGATAATAGCTATGGTCCATCTTATATTGATGATAATAGCTATGGTCTATCTTATATTGATGATAATAGCCACGGTCTATCTTATATTGATAATAATAGTTATGGTCCATCTTATATTGATAATAATAGCTATGGTCTATCTTATATTGATGATAATAGCTATGGTCTATCTTATATTGATGATAATAGCCATGGTCCATCTTATATTGATAATAATAGCTATGGTCTATCTTATATTGATAATAATAGCTATGTTCTATCTTATATTGTTGATAATAGCCATGGTCTATCTTATATTGATGATAATAGATATGGTCTATCTTATATTGATGATAATAGCTATGGTCCATCGTTATATTGATGAGAATAGCCATGGGCTATCTTATATGATGATAATAGCTATGGTCTATTTATATTGATGATAATAGCTATGGTCTATCTTATATGATGATAATAGCCATGGTCCATCTTATTATGATAATAATAGCTATGGTCTATCTTATATGATGAATAATAGCTAGTTCTATCTTATATGTTGAATAGCCATGGTCTATCTTATATTGATGATAATAGATATGGTCTATCTTATATTGATGATAATAGCTATGGTCTATCTTATATTGATAATAATAGTTATGGTCTATCTTATATTGATGATAATAGCTATGGTCTATCTTATATTGATGATAATAGCCATGGTCTATCTTATATTGATGATAATAGATATGGTCTATCTTATATTGATGATAATAGCCATGGTCTATCTTATATTGATGATAATAGCTATGGTCTATCTTATATTGATAATAATAGCTATGGTCTATCTTATATTCATGATAATAGTTATGGTCTATCTTATATTGATAATAATAGCTATGGTCTATCTTATATTGATGATAATAGCCATGGTCTAATAATGATAATAATAGCTATGGTCTATCTTATATTAATGATAATAGCTATGGTCTATGTTATATTGATAATAATAGTTATGGTCTATCTTATATTGATGATAATAGCCATGGTCTAATATTGATAATAATAGTTATGGTCTATCTTATATTAATGATAATAGCTATGGTCTATGTTATATTGATGATAATAGCTATGGTCTATCTTATATTGATGATAATAGCCACGGTCTGTCTTATATTGATAATAATAGTTATGGTCCATCTTATATTGATGATAATAGATATGGTCCATCGTATATTGATGATAATAGCCATGGTCTATCTTATATTGATGATAATAGCTATGGTCTATCTTATATTGATGATAATAGACATGGTCTATCTAATATTGATGATAATAGCTATGGTCTTTCTTATATTGATAATTATATCTATGGTCTATCTTATATTGATAATTATATCTATGGTCTATCTTATATTGATGATAATAGCTATGGTCTATCTTATATTGATAATAATAGCTATGGTCTATCCTATATTGATGATAATAGCCACGGTCTATCTTACATTGATGATAATAGCCACGGTCTATCTTATATTGATAATAATAGATATGGTCCATCTTATATTGATGATAATAGATATGGTCCATCGTATTTTGATGATAATAGCCATGGTCTATCTTATATTGATGATAATAGGCTATGGTCTATTATATTGATGATATAGCCATGGTCCATCTTTTATGATAAAATAGCTTGGTCTATTTACATTGATAATAATAGCTATGGTCTATCTTATATTGATGATAATAGCTATGGTCTATCTTATATTGATGATAATAGCCATGGTTCTATCTTATTGAGTGATAATAGCTATGGTCTATTTATATTGATGAATAGCTATGGTCTATCTTATATTGATGATAATAGCCATGGTCTATCTTATATTCATGATAATAGATATGGTCTATCTTATATTCATGATAATAGCCATGGTCTATCTTATATTCATGATAATAGCCATGGTCTAATATTGATAATAATAGCATGGTCTATCTTATATAATGATAAAAGCTATGGTCTATGTTATATTGATAATAATAGTTATGGTTTATCTTATATTGATGATAATAGCCATGGTAATAATTGATAATAATAGCTATGGTCTATCTTAATTAATGATAAAAGCTATGGTTATGTTATATTGATAATAATAGTTATGGTCTATCTTATATTGTGATAATAACCATGGTCATATGATAAAATAGCTATGGTCTATCTTATATTAATGATAATAGCTATGGTCTATTTATATTGATGATAATAGCTATGGTCTATCTTATATTGATAATAATAGTATGGTCATCTTATATTGATTATAATAGCTATGGTCTATCTTATATTGATGATAATAGCTATGGTCTATCTTTTATGATGATAATAGCCTGGTCATCTTATATTGATGATAATAGTTATGGTCTATCTTATATTGAAAATAATAGCTATGGTTTATCTTATATTGAAGATAATAGCTATGGTCTTTTTTATATTGATGATATAGCTATGGTCTATCTTACATTGATAATAATAGTTATGGTCTATTTTATATTGATAATAATAGCTATGGTCTATCTTATATTGATGATAATAGCTATGGTCTATCTTATATTGATGATAATAGCCATGGTCTATCTATTATTGATGATAATAGTTATGGTCTATCTTATATTGAAAATAATAGCTATGGTTTACTTATATTGAAGATAATAGCTATGGTCTTTTTATATTGATGATAATAGCTATGGTCTATCTTATATTGATAATATAGTTATGGTCTATCTTATATGATAATAATAGCTATGGTCTATCTTATATTGATGATAATAGCTATGGTCTATCTTATATTGATGATAATAGCCATGGTTCTATTTATATTGATGATAATAGTTATGGTCTATCTTATATTGAAAATAATAGCTATGGTTTATCTTATATTGAAGATAATAGCTATGGTCTTTTTTATATTGATGATAATAGTTATGGTCTATCTCTATATTGATGATAGCCATGGTCTATCTTTTATTGATGAAAATAGCCATGGTCTATTTATATTAATGATAATACTATGGTCTATCTTATATTAATGATAATAGCTATGGTCTATGTTTATTGATGATAATAGCCATGGTCTATCTTATATGATAATAATGTTATGGTCTATCTTATATTGATGATAATGTTATGGTCTATATTCTTTTATGATAATAGCTGTGGGTCTATTATATATTGATAATATTCATTGTCTATCTTATTTGATAATAGCTATGGTCTATCATATATTATGATAATAGCTGTGGTCTATTATATATTGATAATATTCATTGTCTATCTTATTTGATAATAGCTATGGTCTATCATATATTTATGATATAAGCGTGGTCTATAATATATTGATAATATTCAATGTATCTTATATTGATAATACTTTATACTTTATTACCTGCATTACTAACCAAATTTTATGGATAATTATGTCTCCATTCTGGCAGAGTAAGCTGTCAATCAAAGTCTGACTACTGACATCACAACCAATGTTTCACCTGCTGCCTCCTCAGCACCTGCTCAAGCAACAGTATTTAAAGCTTTGAGAGAGGGAGGAGGCAGCTACATGTGCCAGAAAGGAATAGAACTTATTATTAAATATTGGTTACAAATGTATGTATGAACTGGTAAAAATAGCAGTTGGGGTTTCAGGTAGATAGCTGTCAAGTGACCTGATTTTAGTTTTAATGTTGTTCATACATTTCATAAACTGTGTGGGAAGATTTTCCCATTGGTTTGGGCAGAAGAATGAACACAAATTGATTCAGGTTTCCACTAAGGTGATGACAATCCCTGTAGGGTGGAGAAACATTTCATATCAGTCACTTATTCTACATGTAATGGACATCCATAGAGGATACAGGAACAAGGGATTTGCCCTCATTAAAGTTTATATACTCTGCCAATAAATAAACCCTTGTCAAGCCCTTGCATTTTCCTTGACATTAACGCTATGTTAGGCAACTGTGGTTTCCTTTTGGAGATGATTATCAAAATGGCGTGTTGGGTCTACGCATTCTGCAGCATTAGATTAAAAGAATTTTTTTTAAAATGTATTTTCTAGAATTAAGGGCAACCGTGGTAATTGAAAGGAATTGCTTTCCTGAGTTTTTTTTACATTTTACTTTCATTATTTTTTTTTGTTTTGAAGATATTTACAATTTATGTGTGATATGGTAGGAGCATCATCCGACCCCCTGCACTTCTGCTTCCTGCTCTACAACTATGAGACAGCTCCTCCCTGTGTGGGAAGCATAACAAAGAGACAAAAATACACACACCTTACATACTCTCTCCTGCTCCCCCAACTTCTCATCTTCAGTCCTCCTTCGGTCACTGTAACTTGATCTCTTCCTGGTTTCTTTGCTTTCTCTGCACATGAGCGTGCCAACCACAGATTAGAAGGAGAACTAGTATTTGTGACGCTAGATTAAGAACCTTCCACCCTAACTTTGATCAGTGATTTTTTCATATCTTGAGTTGTGCAGCACGTAGAGAGGTGGTTGATGGCTCCCGATCACCATTGCTCCACAGCAGTATTGCATGATGTCTGTGATCTGATTGGCTGCTCTGGTCTGGAGGAGTGAAAGAAACACGCCATTCAGGTATACGCCACTGTGTGACTGTGGCGTGGACCCTGATTGGGTGCTTCTTTCACTCCAGACCAGAGTAGCCAAACAGATCACAGACGTCATGCGAGTACTGCTGTGGGAGATAGAGGACTTCTTGTTCAGAGTGTGCTTCAGGTCTGAGGTTGTGCTCAGTCAGTCAGCTGGCGGGACACCAGAGACTCACTCACTCTGTTATGTGGCTGGGGGGAACAAATGCAGCATGATTAGCTGCTCTGGCTCCGTTGCTTGCTTGCTTAATTATAATAAGGCTCTGTTCTATAATTATCTAGGCTCTTGGGTCGGTGGGGGTGAGCTTCCTGTAATTGAGTTGCTGCTGTAAGTCCAGTCTGTGCATGTGATGTGTTAAAAGAGAAGGGGAAGGTTTTCTTCTCCAATGAGGGGGGGACTGGGGAATCCTCCGCTTGCCCCTGCTCTTTTTTAAATGATTTTTTTTTATTCCATTTTTCCCGTCTTCCATTTATAGACAGAAAGCTGTTTTACAGTCCTTGGAAGGTCAGCATGCACAGAATAAATGAAGTACCAGTAATTCAGTCTTGAGGGAAATGTCTAAATTATTATTAGTAGAAAAAATGAGTACTGTGATACTTGAAAGGACTAACAGTATGTTTTAGTGGCAAGCTTTTTTTTTATTTACAATTGTATTAAATGTATACTGTTTCATTACAGGGCGATTCCGGTGGACCCTTGATGGTGGTAAAAGTGCAATTGTTTCTTTTTGGAGATGGTTACGGTAATCCTAAAAAAAAACAGTTTATTACCCGACTTACAGAAAAAACCTGCAACGGATAAAGATGGAACTGGCGGAGCTGATTAGGGAACAGGATGCAATGGAAACTGGGGATACAATAAAAGGGGAATGGTTAACATCTAACATCTAGACCTGGATGAATGAGAACCTTCACAATCATCTAACATCTAGAAATAATACTTTTTGCTAATATGGTTCCTCTTTAATTTATCAAAGATTATGTTTTTGTGTTTAGTTCTCCTTTTCTGGATAAACCTGATGACTGTTTATGTGCTAGGCATATGTAAGAACATTCCCTCATAGCCCATTACATAATTTAGATACTTATTTTTAATCTAAAGGGCAAGTTCCACCTTAAAATAAAATCTATATTTTTGGCCAAATAAAGTTTTGTGATACTTATTTTTCACCCTTAAACTTACTTACAAGAAGCAAATCCCTTGCCGGAAGGTTCAGCCTGCTCGGCTGCTGTTGCAAGTTGGTTAAGGCGGCCTCGGTAGTGGCTGTCAGCCATTGGTTTTACATGTGTTGGGTAAAAAGGTAACTAACTAAACTTCATAGTACTGGGGGTTCTGACCTGGAGGGTGGAGGTTCCGTTAAGATTAGATTACTTAGTAACAATTAAGGACCGCTCCCCATATGTCTCCCATATACTGATGTCTGTAATTCAAATGAAAATAAAGAAATTACCATATTGCTATTTATATTACTATTTTTTATTTTTCCTGTCCATATTTGGTTGTTTTTAAAACAGTAAAATTAATGTCAAAATGGAAACAATTGGAAATTTTACTGTATTTACCTAGTAAATTAGCAGCTTTTTTTTAACTGGTCAAAATCCAGTGACCAATCAGAAGTTACCATTTCTAGCTGAGAAATTCAGCCCAAACCTTGTGGCCCAGGGATTTCTCTCAGTGGCTAATTTGCCCGGGATCCAATCTGATGATGATGTTGCCACTTTCTGTTTTGTTGGATGATGTTAATAAGTCACTGGGGAGCTTGGAAAAAAGGGAAGTCCCAACATTTGCATTAATTACATTCTTTTAGCATCTATTGACATTAGCCCCAATAATAGGAAAAGAAACAGCAGTGTGTGGACCGGCAATATCAAGGAATATAGAATAAGTTCGCCCCCTGGAGACATTAACAAGAAGGAATGTTTTTTTTCTTACTTACAACATAGTAAATGTCAATTCTTACTTCATTATAACAAACATGGGATAGTTTTTGATTTTTTGATTATTTTAATCCTGAGTCACTTTCCTATCCAATAAAATGGATTTCATACAGATGGGGAGAGATTCCAACACTAAAACAAACCCGGGGTTCCCTAGCATCAGATTAAGTACTTTGACATCACGGGGACTCCCTTTCCCAAGTGCCCTGAAGAAAGACAGGGAATTAGCTCCCTTTTCAATGGACCACAGGGCTGATTTGGGGAAAGACCAAGGGAGTTCAGCCCTGGTGGTCCAGGGAGGAAGTGAACTGCCATCACACTTTCTTGAAACATCGTGTCCATTTATTGCTTACCAAAGTAAGTAATAAATCAGACTCAATGTTTCAAATCGAAGGATGGTTTAAAGTCCAGGAGTGTGCATGAAGAAACTGAAGGGGCAGCAAGGAAAAGAAAAAAACCCAAACCGCCCCTCTCCTTAGAGCTAGCTTTAAACCCTTCTCCCTACATCGTGACATCTTGGACATGATGGCCCTGGACTCATGGTCTCATTGACTGTTATCCCCCAGTGTCGCTTGACTGTTATCACTTGCATCCTTTAGACTGTTATCCATTGGCGTCCTTTGACTGTTATCCACCATTGTCACTTTCCAGTTATCCAATATCTGTTGTCCATCTGTCTGTCAGTCTGTTTGTCTGTCTTTCTATGTTATCTATATATCTATTCTATCTATTATCTATCTATTATCTATCTATCTATCTATCTATCTATCATCTATCTATCTTATATATCTGTCTATCTATCATATCTATCTATTATCTATCTATTATCTATCTATTATTATCTATCTATCTTCTTTCTTTCTTTCTTTCTTTCTTTCTTTCTTTCTTTCTTTCTTCTTTCTTTCTGTCTGTCTGTCTGTCTGTCAGTCAGCCGTCTGATGTCTGTCGTCTGTCTGTCTACATATCTATCTATTATCTATCTGTCTATCGTCCGTCTGTCTGTCTGTCCGTCTGTCTGAATGTCAGTTGGTCCTTCTGTCTGTCTGTCTGTCTTTCTATCTGTCTGTCTCTCTGTTTGTCAGTCTGTCTATCTATCTATCTATATTTCTTTCTCTTTCTTTCTTTCTGTCTGTCTGCCTGCCTGTCTGTCTGTCTGTCTGTGTCTGTCCGTCCGCCCGTCTGAGTGTCTGTCTGTCTGTCTACATATCTATTATATTATCTATTCGTTCTGTATGTCTGTCTGTCTGTCTGTCTGTCTGTCCATCCGTCCGTCTCTGTCTGAATGTCAGTTGGTCTTCTGTCTGCTGTCTGTCTATCTATCTGTCTGTCTCTCTGTTGTCAGTCTGCTGTCTGTCTACACATTATCTATCTATTCACCTCCACGTGCCCTCCGCCCCTTGTAATGTTTGAAATTGCCAAGTGTTTAGACTCAGCCACCATGAGCATATATATTACATCTGAGGCACCTTTTCAAAGTTTGGTCAGATGCCAAAAACCCTAGAGCATACCTGCCCATTTCCCCTACTGTGAAGCCCTATATATCCCCCATAAGTACGTGTTTTCTTATTTTTGTTTCTATTGTTTTACATGTCAACATGTAACTTGATCCTGCCAATAAAGCTCTTTTGATTTAATTTGATTTGATATAGATAGATTCTTTATATTTTCTTTTTCTTGATTAGAATGATAGGTTGAACATTTGTTGGATAACCGGTATGTGATATAATCCTCGTCAGGTAAGTAACTGCACCAGACACCATGCTGCTCTTTCTTCCTCAGTTCAAGGAGATAACAACAGTTTTATTATTACAAACAGTTTTTACATAGCCCACAAATCACACAAATCACATTTTACATAACATTGAATCTGCAGCTGATGACAGCACACATACTAATGCACAATATATTTCTACTAAAGTACTATTTAGAATATTGCAGCCAAAATAACCGTATAGTGTCCTTTAAATACCGTTTGTTACAAGCATCACTTATAGATTTAGTAAACAAGTTAATTGACCTTTGCTGAATTCATTTATATTGGGCATTGTGTTCCGTTTAATAGGTTAGCAGCAGAGAGATGGGAAACCATTGTCTGCCCAGCTGTTGGGGAACCAGCATCCCTAGACTGATTGGATTAGTGTAGTGTAGTGTATTCCATCCTCAGCATCTAATTCCAAGTCAAATACCTTGTTTGTATGGCCCCTATTTATAAAGGATCGATACTGGGAAATACTAATTAGGCTATGTGAAGGTTCTCATTCATCCAGATCAGGATATATCTGTGGTATTCAGAATTCATTCTGAATTGAGAAAGCCTGTCACGACTACCAAAACATCTTTAAGAATTAATGTTTCAAGTTCTTACACACAGGCGCCCACAATCCGCTACAACAACGAGCAGCTGATGAACAGCCAGTAGGTGACAATTGCCCCTGTGTATGTGTTCATTATACCGTGCAGAGCGACCAAGGCCGTCTCTAGACATTATGGCATCTGAAGAAAATCCCGAATGCTGTCCCCACCCCTGACGTGTCACAGCACCGGAAGGGGTGTGATTTTAGAATTTAAAGTGGGTGGTACTTTTCCGGAAGTGGGTGTGGCTTGACCAGACGTAGAAGGGGCTTTAAACACATTGATTTTAACTGTCATTATCATTGTATGTACATATCAATCCTCCATTTATTTAATATACATTAAGGGCCACCACGTCAAGGTAGACACTTTCAGAAGAAGAAAACTGGGATTTTCATTACATACTGGCAGCAAACTGGCAATTCACCATGGGAATGTCATACATACTGGTAGCCATGGGAATTTCATACATACTGGTAGCCATGGGTTTTTCATTACATACTGGTGGCCATGGGGATTTCATTACATACTGGTAGCCATGGGTTTTTCATTACATAATGGTAGCCATGGGAATTTCATTACCTACTGGTAGCCATGGGTTTTTCACTACATATTTAGACAAAGACAAACAAACTATCATGTACACTCCCGACTCCAGTCTTTAGGGACTATAAGGCTGGGTGCCACAGTAAGCTGGCAGGCATTGGTATATATCATGTAGAGGAAAACTGTGCCACCAGACTGAGCAAACGGTGTTTATCGGTACATCAAAAAACACCACGTAAACGTTTCGGTGCCCATGCACCTTCATCAAACACATACAAAATGTAAAATAAGGGCGGTCCTTAAATAGGCTAGAGACATGCCTATAGTGCCACCAAGTAGTAAAAATCCATTATGCCTCTCTGCGCAGGAGGGCATTTCTACGGTCACACACTGGGTAGTAATGGTGGGACATGGTCGATAACCATCCCACGCAGATTGGACACCTGTGTTGTTTAACTGTCCTAAAGCGATCATCATTTTTCTGCGCAGCAGACTCAGTTTAGCCACTGCCAGTTTAATGTATACGGTAATGCTGAAATCTATGCTTAAATGGGTACACTGTTTACCCACGTATATGAGGGAGCAAGGACACGACACTCAACATGTATATGGAGAATTCCGTATTACAGTTGTATGCTGACATCCTGTACACACGTCTGGAATACGGATGCATGAACCCCTCCCTAATGATTAATGCATTGCAAACATTACAATTACTGCATTTGTAGTAGCCCTTAGGATCCGAAAAAGAAAATGGTCTCTTTATACTTGTAACAGGGTCAGCCTGCACAAGTGTGGTATATAATGACCGTCCCTTAGTGTATTCACAGAGGGGCTTAGATCGTGTTTCCAACCCAAGGGAAATGTCACCTTCAACAGTGGGCCAGAATTTAGTGAGATTTTGCCTAGTCATTTCTGAGCCCGTGGAGAACTTTGAACAAAGGGGACACCAAACCGATGTTCCTTGGTACTTGATGGTGCTGCGGGTACCACAACGCTTGTTTAATTACAGTGGTGGGATAATGGCGATTTTTAATTTATCAGCCATACGCTCCATCTGAATAGCCCTATCGTCAGGATCTGAGCAGATCCTCTGACCCTCATGAATTGGGACTTGGGCAGACCCTTAAAAACATGTTAGGGTAAAAAACTATGACCATGCAGTATGGTATTCCGGCTCGTCGATTTCATGAAGAGAGTCGTGTAAGCAGCTGCTGGAGGCCGGAATTCATGGCAGAGGGAGCGCAGGAGCAGCAGTTCCCAGTAGTACAATGCGGCTGTGTGATGACGTCATTGCATCACTTGGTAAAAAATACCGCTACTGCCTTCAGTGAGCAAGGGAACCAAATGTGTGTAGTACAGCAATATCAATGTAAAATACCAGTATCAGCTGTATGTATTTATTTAACGGTATCATATGTAAATATTTCTTTGGACGTTCAAAATATATACCCATGTTTTACTGGTACCGAAAAAAAAAAATAATATAAAAAAAAAAAACAAATAATGAATTGTTTCTGGTTTTACTTAAATAGTCACCAGTGTTATGTTTAAATATTGAACTAGAAGAACAATTATTTTTCACATCAAGTAACCATGCAGAAATACATTTTCTCCCTTTCTTTTTTAATCTGTATCAGACAGCAAGGCGTGAAACAATCAGTAAACTGCACACTGTATCAGTTTACCTGCCCCAAACTGAGGATCCCTGTTACCCTAGAAATCCCAATGGTCTTACTGGGAATGTATAAACCCCAGTGGTGCAGTTATAAAGAAAGAGGAATGAGAGCCTGCTCACTGGGGCGTGCCATGGAACAAAAACTGAAATTAGTATATTGACAAAAGCATGATGTGGTCCGCAGGGAATAGGAGAGACAGGCACCCTCCCAGACACTACATGAAGATGATGATCTTTGTTCATTTTCCTCCTTTGTGTGGGTGACCTCTCTGCCCACAGGCTATGTTGTATCATGGTTGCCATTAGGTGTTGTGCTTCTTTGGAACAGTTGGTAGTTCAGAAGGTCAAATGTCTTTCACTTATCAATGAAAGGTTCTTGAACCTTATCCGCAAGTGGAGGAATGACATTTGTCACATAAATAGGCCAGTTGTTGTGAAAAGATCCTGGAACAATCTGATCAGGTAGAGGTTAAAAAATGTTGGAAAGGTCACACCATGTGTTTTGACGTCTTGTCTTGGCAGATGGAGAAGAGGGTTTTGACTCAGTTATTTTTCTTTTCTTGTCCTTTTAATTGTTTTGGGCGGAACTTCGACGTCTCTTGTTATATCTGTTTAACCAGTTGTGTGTGTGATTGGAACACTGAATGTCGCTCTACAATGGGGGAAATCCGGAATATAACTAACAAGACAAAATACCAAATGCTACATGGTGGGCTCGTTTCCACCTCCTTTCTATTATGTTCCTACAATAGCTTTTCCATGAAAATAAACTGCCAGCACGGAATTCTACAACACTTGTCTTTTTTTATTATTTGCTGCATTTTTCCACCACAATCATAAACATAATAGGTTGTGTGTTATATAAAGTGATTAGATGGTAAGCTCTTTGGGGCAGGGTCTGATGGGAATTGATTAAATAATTTAACAGCTATAGACATGCTAATAAATGTATTTACAAAGGAAAATGAACTATGATAATTATCATTATTCCTGCCACTGCATCTATTACAAGATAAAAATGAAAGCAATATGAAAGGAAAGACTGCACTTCTTTAAAACATATATCTTTATTGACCGTATCGGGCAAACAGGAGCCACGGGCACGTCTAATGCATTTCAAAGGACACGCCTCCTAATGATAGTCTATGATTACGAACGTGTCAGACGCAAGTTTTCCTGGTTCTACGTGTTGTATAGATAGAGGATGGCTGAACTTCCTGAGTTCCCTATAGTTCGGTAGTTCAAAAACAACCAATAAAGTAAATGGGGAGAAAATCACAGTATAATTAGTATAAAATAGCAATGGTAACTTACTGTAAATGGCTTGTGGGACCTGGGAAATGGTCTGGGGAACATGTACATATTTATCATTCATACATTTAGAGGGTTACCGAAATCGAAGCTACATTCGAGGGTTACCAATGATTATCAATCTATTATACAGATAGATAAAAATTAAATTAAATTAAATACAATTTCATACATTAGTTAAGAAAGTATATAATTAAATTATGTATAAATGGATATAAATGCAACAAGCCTTGGCACATAGGAATGAGATCCCTGACCTGAAGAGCTTACAATGGAAGGGACAACATACAGATACAAGTGGAATGGGTACAAAGTGCTTAAAAGGGCTAACAATCATTTGTTCTGCTGCTTCTCAGAAAGGTAGGATAACAGTCTAGATTTGAAAGTATTAATGGATGTCACCAGGCAAAGCGAGAGAGGGAGGAGTTCCAAGGTAGGGAGCAGCAAGAGCGATGATTATTGAGGGATCTAGGGAGAGCGATGTGAGGGTCTGTGGATGGGTGTTGTGAAGATTTCTTGCGAGGAATGAAGGGCAAGGCTGGAACATAAGGTACCAAGAGAGAGATAAGTAGGGAGGTGCAGTGAGCCTGGGATTTAAAGGTTTAAGTAGGGTATTGAATATGATTCTTTGTTTGATGGGAAGCCACCTATGGATGAAGTATCAGGGTTGCGGGTTTTCTTTTGGAGGAGAGCGAGATCATCTGAGCTGTCGAGTTTAAGATAGACTGGAGAAAGAGTGATGAGAGGCCGGGAGTCCAATAGTAGAAGTTTACAGTAGTCAAGACGACGGGAATTTAAGGGCATGGATGAGCATTTTAGTAGTGGAGAAAGAGAGAAAAGGGCGGATCTGGCAATATTGCGAGGGAAAAAAATGACACGTCCTAGTGACATTGTAAATGTGATGATGGAAGGAAAGAGAGGAGTGAAAAGTTACTCCAAGGCAGGTGCAGATTCAACTGGTTAATGACAATATTGTCAATAGAGATGGAGAAGGGTGGACTAGATCCCAGTTTTGGGGGGAAGATTATTAATTCCGTTTTGGATAGATTGGTTTAAGGCGGCGGTGCGCCATCCAGGAAGAAGTAGAGGAGCAGACATTTAGAGATTTGGAATTGAACTTCAGGGGTTAAGTGATACTTAAAACTGAAAGAACTGATTATTTCTCCCAGAGAGATAGTGTAGAGGGAGAACAGCAAAGGGTCCAAAATCGAGCCCTATAATCGAGCAAAAGAGAAAGATCTGTTAGAGATATAAGAAGACAACCACACTGCAGCTTGATTTCTGATGCCCAGAGAATATAGAATCTGCATAAGTAGAGAGTGGTCCACAGTATCAAAGGCAGCCGATAGGTCAAGGAGAATGGGGACCGAGAACTGTCCTTTGGCTTTGGCAGCTTGTAGGTCATTTGAGACTTTGCCGATGGCCGTTTTAGTTGACCTGGTCGGAATCCTGATTGCAATGTGTCCAATAAGTTATTAGCATGAAGATATTTATAATGCATGTAGAGACGAAACATTCTAGGAGTTTTGATGCAAACCGTAAAAGGAGACGCGGTGGTAGTAGTTTAGAGACAGGTAGGAATTAAAATGTGAGAAAGACCGGGGGGGGGGGGGGGAGGATTTTAGCACAGTATCTGAGTAGGAAGGAGGGATTGGGATTGAGGGTATATACATTGTAAGCGGCGAGGACAAAAGGAGGTCGAAGACTTCAGAATGGGTCACAGGGGTGAAATATTCCATTGTGTATAAGTGTGCTGGAGGAGGGTTTAGCTGCTGAAAGAGCCGAATTAAGACACAACAACATGAGCTTGAAATGGTTTTAAGTCTGCCGACTGTGTGACTTTTTCCACAGCCGCTCAGCTGCATGAGTACAGCGGCGTAAGAACTTGGTATCTGAATTGAGCCAAGGAAGGGGATTAGCAGGGAGACGTTTGTGAGTTTGTAGGGGGGCAAAGAGAGTCAATAGTAGTGGATAAGATAGAGTTATACGACTGTATTAGGGAATCAGGGTTAGAGTCAGACATGAGGGGCGACGAGGCTAGAACTGAGAGAAAAGGATATAGCCGGAAGGTTATTGCATGGGTGTTTGCGAACAAGGACATTAGATGGAGTGTCAGAGGAGAGGGGAGAGTGAGAGTAGGTAGAGAAAGTAATTAGATTGGGATCAGAGGGGGAAGGAGTTACTAGCAAACTGAGAGACAGAAGATTTTTAGTAAAGACCAAGTCCAGGAAGAGACCATCCTTATGGTGCTAGTGTTGGCACTGCTGGAGGGAGAAGGAGGAAGTTAGGTGAGAAGAAAGCGAGAGGGCCAGGATTGCTTCATATTGTCAATGTGACAATTGAAGTCACCCAGAATTATAGCCGGACAGTCAGAGGAAAGAAATAGAGAGAGCCAGGTTTCAAACTCGTATGGAAGAGCTTGGGGCTGAGGCAGAAAGGGGTCTGTATACGACGCTACCCATAGACATAAGGGGTGAAAAGTTGGAAGCATGGACTTCAAGTGAGGAAAAACCACAGGGGTGGAAGAGAAACAAGTTTAAAGCGTCGATAGGGGAAAACAGAAGACCTAATATTAATTATCTGGAGGGCTGAAAACACGCTTATGATCTAGATGGCAGACAATACTGGCAAATGATCTGGAGGGCTGACAAAACAGGCTTAACAATACTGTGTAATGAACTTAAGGAATGATAAGGCTAATGAAATGGAGGTCTGGCAACAATGGCTAATGATCTGGAGGGCTGGCATACTGGCTAAGATCTGGGGGGGCTGACAATACTGGGTAATTATCTGGAGGGCTGACAACACAGGCTAGTGATCTGAGGGGCCCAGCAAATAAAAAAAAAGCTCATGTCCAGAGCATGTATACCTATAAATATAAAATTTCCCATTGCCCAGAAATACAGAATGGTAAATATAATATGCCTCCATTGCCCAGAAGCATACACAGACCTATAAATATAAAATGCCCCCATTGTCCATTACTATAATATGGATAATATAATATGGATAATAATAATATTACTATATATAAAAGTCCATATAGACATATGTATGACATTGGTCAGGCCTTAGGGAAATTGTAATTGATGTGAGGTATGCTTAAAGGAGCAGTGAACATTCAAATCTTTCAAGGACCCATGATTCCTGTGTAAGATTCCAAAAGTGTGAGCGGAAACAATGGGGACCCTTGTTGTAACAATTGTATCAGTGCAATATCATGTATATAATAATTCTGTGCATCAATTTACCTAATGTTGCCAGGGGGGGTGATGTGAGCAAACCTTCCTGTAGGCTGCGTGCGCCCTAACTGGCCAAACAGTGTCAGGAACTTCTTTTTTTGTTTTGTTTTATTCATACTGGACACTGCCCGGCTGATTTTTACACACACATGGCGTGGGGGGGCAGCTATACTTAAAGGGTAAAAAGCCAAAAAAAAACTAATTTTGATCAATAATCAAAAAAGTTTTTTTTTTTTTTTAAACTTCAACCTGATCCAGGACACATGCCTAAGACCCATCCTTCCATTTTCATGGCAGCCATATTCAAAGGGTAACTATAGTCAAAAAAACTATTTGACTAATCAAAGGGTAACTAAAGTAAAAAAAAGGGGTAACTAAAGTAAAAAAAAACAAACATTTTAACTAATCATCAACAAAGCTTTTTTTTTTTACCCCCAACCCGACACAGTACACACACCTACTGTTCTACTATCCATTATGTGGCAGCAAGTACACACACCTACTATTCTACTTACATATATTGTGGCAGCCATATTTAAAGGGTAACTAAAGTAAAAAAATTTTTTTTGATCAATAATTAAAAAAGTTTTGTTTTTTTTAACTTCAACCTGATCCAGGTACACGCGCCTACAGACCTACCCTTCCATTTTCATAGCAGCCATATTTTAAAGTAACTATAGTCAAAAAAAACTATTTTGACTAATCAAAAAGTTTGTTTTTTTTAACCCCCTCCCTCAACGTGACACAGGTAAACACACCTACTAACCTACCCCTCTATACTATTGCAGCCATACCTAAAGGGTAACTAAGTCAAAAAAATAATTTTGACCAATCATCAAAAGTTATTCCCTTCCAAAATGCGGCCTTCAAGCCAAATTCAAAGTTTATACCTAAACTTTCCCTTTCTAGTTAATTTACTTGTTATCTTGGCAATGTCTGGGGGTCGATGATGACTGATCAAAGATTCCAAGAAGGGGATGTCTGAAAAGCCTGGGGAAACCCTGCCTAAGGCTTGGGATCCAGGGTGTAAATCACTCTCTGATGTACCTTGAAATCATCCCTCTTGATCATCACTTTGTTTATTGTGAAGAGGCCTCTAACAGATTGTAAAAAGGAATCCAACCCAGTCAGTAATCTAGCATTGCTTAGTAACTGAGGCATGAAGATTGCATTGTTTAGGAATCTGTTTATGACAGCATAATCAGGGATATTGTAATTTTGAAAAAGACAACATGCATGTTGCATCAAATTCTTGGTAATTTGAACGGCAACGTTTCCTAATTATTTCACTTTTCTTTCTCTTTTTGTAGATTGTAAAAAGAAATGATACCATAAATCTTTAAGTCAATGTGCAATTATCATTCCTTACCAATCACACCTCTAATCAAGTCTTTTTTATTTACTAATTTTAGCTTGTTCAGTGGAGCTCTTTAAATGTGTATAGGAGTTCTCCTAAAATTCCAATTGCACTGACTGCAGGATGCGCACGTTGGGCTACAACTGGAATGTTAAGGTTAATGATAAAAGCTATGGTCTATGTTATATTGATAATAATAGTTATGGTTTATCTTATATTGATGATAATAGCCATGGTCTAATATTGATAATAATACTACTTCTCCCCTCTCCTCTGACACTCCATCTAATGTCCTTGTTCGCAACAACCCATGCAATAGACCTTCCGGCTATATCCTTTTCTCTCCGTTCTAGGCTCGTCGCCCTCAGTCTGACTCTAACCTGATCCCTAATACAGTCGTATAACTCTATCTTTCCACTACTATTGACTCCTTTGCCCCCTACAAAATCACAAACGTCTCCCTGCTAATCCCCTTCCTTGGCTCAATTCAGATACCAAGTTCTTACGCCGTGTACTCATGCAGCTGAGCGGCTGTGGAAAAAGTCACACAGTCAGGCAGACTTTAACCATTTACAGCTCATGTTGTTGTGTCTTAATTCGGCTCTTTCAGCAGCTAAACACTCCTCCAGCACACTTATACACAATGGAATATTTCACCCCTGTGACCCATTCGAAGTCTTCGACCTCCTGTTGTCCTCGCCGCTTACAATGTATACCCTCAATCCCAATCCCTCCTTCCTACTCAGATACTGTGCTAAAATCCTCCCCCCCCCCCCCCCCCCGGTCTTTCTCACATTTTTAATTCCTACCTGTCTCTAAAACTACACACCTGTCTCCCTTTTACGGTTTGCATCAAAACTCCTAGAATGTTTCGTCTCTACATGCATTATAAATATCTTCATGTAATAACTTATTGAACATTGCAATCAGGATTCCGACCAGGTCAACTAAAACGGCAATCGGCAAAGTCTCAAATGACCTACAAGCTGCCAAAGCCAAAGGACAGTTCTCGGTCCTCATTCTCCTTGACCTATCGGCTGCCTTTGATACTGTGGACCACTCTCTACTTATGCAGATTCTATATTCTCTGGGCATCAGAAATCAAGCTGCGGGTGGTTGTCTTCTTATATCTCTAACAGACTTTCTCTTTGCTCGATTATAGGGTCGATTTGGACCCTTGCTGTTCTCCCTCTACACTATCCTCTGGGAGAAATAATCAGTTCTTTCAGTTTTAAGTATACTTAACCCCTGAAGTTCTTCCAAATCTCTAAATGTCTGCTCTCTACTTCTTCCTGGATGGCGCACCGCCGCCTTAAACTCAATCTATCCAAAACGGAATTAATAATCTTTCCCCCCTAAACTGGGATCTAGTCCACCCTTCTCCATCTCTATTGACAATATTGTCATTAACCAGTTGAATCTGCACGCTGCCTTGGAGTAATCTTTCACTCCTCTCTTTCCTTCCATCATCACATTTACAATGTCACTAGGAAGTGTCATTTTTTCCCTCGCAATATTGCCAAGATCCGCCTTTTCTCTCTTCTCCACTACTAAAATGCTCATCCATGCCCTTATATCTCCGTCTTGACTACTGTAACATTCTACTACTTGGACTCCCGGCCTCTCATCACTCTTTTCTCCAGTCTATCTTAAAACGACAGCTCAGATGATCTCGCTCTCCTCCAAAAGAAAACCCGCAACCCTGATACTTCAGTCCATAGGGTGGCTTCCATCAAACAAAGAATCATATTCAATACCTACTTTAACCTTAAATCCCTAGGCTCTACTGCACCTCCCTACTTATCTTCTTTTGGTACCTTATGTCCAGGCCTTGCCCTTCATTCCTCGCAAGGAAATCTTCTCCACAGACCCCCCAACAAACACTGCTGCCTCCCACCATAATCATTCGCTTTTGCTGCTCCCTACCTTGGAACTCCTCCCTCTCTCGCGTTTGCCTGGTGACATCCATTAATACTTTCAAATCTAGACTGTTATCCTACCTTTCTGAGAAGCAGCAGAACAA
The DNA here is from genome assembly GCA_019447015.1 of Hymenochirus boettgeri. Classification (NCBI taxonomy): domain Eukaryota; kingdom Metazoa; phylum Chordata; class Amphibia; order Anura; family Pipidae; genus Hymenochirus; species Hymenochirus boettgeri. The sequence continues at coordinate 375,904,092 of CM033469.1, forward strand.
ATGATTGTTAGCCCTTTTAAGCACTTTGTACCCATTCCACTTGTATCTGTATGTTGTCCCTTCCATTGTAAGCTCTTCAGGTCAGGATCTCATTCCTAATGTGCCAAGGCTTGTTGCATTTATACCATTTATACATAATTTATATATATACTTTCTTAACTAATGTATGAAATTGTATTTAATTTAATTTAATTTTTATCTATCTGTATAATAGATTGATAATCATTGGTAACCCTCGAATGTAGCATTCGATTTCGGTAACCCTCTAAATGTATGAATGATATAATATGTACATGTTCCCCAGACCATTTCCAGGTCCACAGCCATTTACAGTAAGTACCATTGCTATTTATACTAATTATACTGGTGTATTTCTCCCCATTGACTTTATTGGTTGTTTTTGAACTACCGAACTATAGGGAACTTCAGGAAGTTCAGCCATCTCTATCTATACAACACGTAGAAACCAGGAAAATCTTGCGTCTGACACGTTTCGTAATCATAGACTATCATTAGGAGGCGTGTCCTTTGAAATGCATTAGACGTGCCGTGGCTCCTGTTTGCCGATACGGTCAATAAAGATATATGTTTTAAAGGAAGTGCAGTCTTTCCTTTCATATTGCTTTCATTTTATCTTGTAATAGATGCAGTGGCAGGAATATGATAATTATCATAGTTCATTTTCCTTTGTAAATACATTTATTAGCATGTCTATAGTGTTAATTATTTAATCAATTCCCATCAGACCCTGCCCCAAAGAGCTTACCATCTAATCACTTTATATAACACACAACCTATTAGTTTATGATTGTGGTGGAAAAATGCAGCAAAATAATAAAAAAAGACAAGTGGTGTAGAATTCCGTGCTGGCAGTTTATTTTCATGGAAAAGCTATTGGTAGGAACATAATAGAAAGGAGGTGGAAACGAGCCCACCATGTAGCATTTGGTATTTTTGTCTTGTTAGTTATATTCCCGATTTCCCCCATTGTAGCGAGACATTCAGTGTGTTCCATCAAACACACACACTGGTTAAACAGATATAACAAGAGACGTCGAGAGTTCCGCCCAGAACAATTAAAAGGACAAGAAAAAGAAAAATAACTGAGTCAAAACCCTCTTCTCCATCTGCCAAGACAAGACGTCAAAACACATGGTGTGACCTTTCCAACATTTTTAACCTCTACCTGATCAGATTGTTCCAGGGATCTTTTCACAACAACTGGCCTATTTAATGTGACAAATGTCATTCCTCCACTTGCGGAAAGGTTCAAGAACCTTTCATTGATAAGTGAAAGACATTTGACCTTCTGAACTACCAACTGTTCCAAAGAAGCACAACACCTAATGAGCAACCATGATACAACATAGCCTGTGGGCAGAGAGGTCACCCACACAAAGGAGGAAAATGAACAAAGATCATCATCTTCATGTAGTGTCTGGGGAGGGTGTGTCTCTCCTATTCTCCTGCGGACCACATCATTTGCTTTTGTCAATATACTAATTTCAGTTTTTTTCCATGGCACGCCCCAGTGAGCAGGGCTCTCATTCCTCTTTCTTTATAACTGCACCACTGGGGTTTATACATTCCCAGTAAGACCATTGGGATTTCTAGGGTAACAGTGATCCTCAGTTTGGGGCAGGTAAACTGATACAGTGTGCAGTTTACTGGATTAGGTTTCACGCCTTGCTGTGATACAGATTAAAAAGAAAGGGAGAAAGAAATGTATTTGCATGGTTATCTTGATGTGAAAAATAATTGTTCTTCTAGTTCAATATTTAAACATAACACTGGTGACATATTTAAGTAAAACCAGAACAATTCATTTTATTGTTGTTTTTTTATTATTATTATTTTTTTTTTCGGTACCAGTATAAACATGGGTATATATTTGAACGTCCAAAGAAATTTACATATGATACCGTTAAATAAATACAGCTGATACTGGTTTTTACATTGATATTGTGTATACACAATTTGGTTCCTTGCTCACTGAAGGCAGTAGCGGTATTTTTTAACCAAGGTGATGCAATGACGTCATCACACAGCCGCATTGTACTACTGGGAACTGCTGCTCCTGCGCTGCCTCTGCCATGAATTCGCGCTCCAGCAGCTGCTTACACGACTCTCTTATGAAATCGACGGACCGGAATACCATACTGCATGGTCATAGTTTTACCCTAGACATGTTTTTAAGGGTCTGCCCAAGTCCCAATTCATGAGGGTCAAGAGGATCTGCTCAGATCCTGACGATGGGCTTTCAGATGGAGCGTATGGCTGATAAATTAAAAATCGCCATTATCCCACCACTGTATTAAACAAGCGTTGGTGGGTACCAGCAGCACCATCAAGTACCAAGGAACATCGGTTTGGTGTCCCCTTTGTTCAAAAGTTCTCCACGGGCTCAGAAATGACTAGGCAATCTCACTAAATTCTGGCCCACTGTTGAAGGTGACATTTCCCTTGGGTTGGAAACACGATCTAAGCCCCTCTGTGAATACACTAAGGGAGGTCATTATATACCACACTTGTGCAGGCTGACCCTGTGTACAAGTATAAAAAGAGACCATTTTCTTTTTCGGATCCTAAGGGCTACTACAAATGCAGTAATTGTAATGTTTGCAATGCATTAATCATTAGGGAGGGGTTCATGCATCCGTATTCCAGACGTGTGTACAGGATGTCAGCATACAAACTGTAATACGGAATTCTCATATACATGTTGAAGTGTCCTGTCCCTCATATACGTGGGTAAGACAGTGTACCCATTAAGCATAGATTTCAGCATTCCGTAGTGACATTAAACTGGCAGTGGCTAAATCTGAGTCTGCTGCGCAGAAAAATGATGATCGCTTTAGGACAGTTAAACACCAGGTGTCCAATCTGCGTGGGATGGTTATCGACCATGTCCCACCATTACTACGCAGTGGTGACCGTAGAAATGCCCTCCTGCGCAGAGAGGCATAATGGATTTTTACTACTTGGTGGCACTATAGGCATTGTCTCTAGCCTATTTAAGGGACCGCCCTATTTTTACATTTTGTATGTGTTTGATGAAGGTGCATGGGCACCGAAACGTTACGTGGTGTTTTTTGATGTACCGATAACACCGTTTGCATCAGGTCTGGTGTGCACAGTTTTCCTCTACATGATATTACCAGATGCCTGCCAGCTTACTGTGCCCAGCCTTATAGTCCCTAAAGACTGGAGTCGGGAGTGTACATGATAGTTTGTTTGTCTTTGTCTAAATATGTAGTGAAAAACCCATGGCTACCAGTATGTAATGAAATTCCCATGGCTACCAGTATGTAATGAAAAACCCATGGCTACCAGTATGTAATGAAATCCCCATGGCCACCAGTATGTAATGAAAAACCCATGGCTACCAGTATGTAATGAAATTCCCATGGCTACCAGTATGTAATGACATTCCCATGGTGAAATTGCCAGTTTGCTGCCAGTATGTATGAAAATCCAGTTTTCTTCTTCTGAAAGGTCTACCTTGACGTGGTGGCCCTTAATGTATTAAATAAATGGAGGATTGATATGTACATACAATGAAATGACAGTTAAATCAATGTGTTTAAAGCCCCTTCTACGTCTGTCAAGCCACACCCACTTCCGGAAAAGTACCACCCACTTAAATTCTAAAATCACACCCTTCCGGTGCTGTGACACGTCAGGGGTGGAGCAGCATTCGGGATTTTCTTTCAGATGCCATAATGTCTAGAGACGGCTGGTCGCTCTGCACGGTATAATGAACACATACACAGGGGCATTGTCACCTACATGGCTGTTCATAGCTGCTCGTTTGTAGCGGATTGTGGGCGCCTGTGTGTAAGAAGCTTGAAACATAATTCTTAAAGATGTTTTGTGTAGTCGTGACAGGCTTTCTCAATTCAGAATGAATTCTGAATACCACAGATATATCCTGATCTGGATGAATGAGAACCTTCACATAGCCATATTAGTATTTCCCAGTATCGATCCTTATAAATAGGGGCCATACAAACAAGGTATTTGACTTTGGAATTAGATGCTGAGGATGGAATACACTACACTACACTAATCCAATCAGTCTAGGGATGCTGGTTCCCCAACAGCTGGGCAGACAATGGTTTCCCATCTCTGTGCTAACCTATTAAACGGAACACAATGCCCAATATAAATGAATTCAGCAAAGGTCAATTAACTGTTACTAAATCTATAAGTGATGCTTGTACAAACGGTATTTAGGGACACTATAAGGTTATTTTGGCTGCAATATTCATAAATAGTACTTTAGTAGAAATATATTGAGCATTAGTATGTGTGCTGTCATACAGCTGCAATTCAGTTATGTAAATGTGATTTGTGTGATTTGTGTGCTATGTAGGAAACTGTTTGTAATAATAAAACTGTTGTTATCTCCTTGAACTGAGGAAGAAAGAGCAGCATGGTGTCTGTGTGCAGTTACTTACCTGACGAGGATATATCACATACCGGTTATCCAACAAATGTTCAACCTATCATTCTAATCAAGAAAAGAAAATATAAGAAATCTATCTATATCAAATCAAATTAAATCAAAAAGAGCTTTATTGGCAGGATAAGTTACATGTTGACATGTAAAACAATAGAAACAAAAATAAGAAAAACGTAAGTATGGGGGGATATATAGGGCTTCACAGTAGGGGAAATGGGCAGGTATGCATCTAGGGTTTTTGGCATCTGAGCCAAACTTTGAAAAGGTGCCTCAGAATTGTAATATATGGCTCATGGTGGCTGAGTCTAAACACTTGGCAATTTCAAACATTACAAGGGGCGGAGGGCACGTGGAGGTGAATAGATAGATAGATGTGTAGACAGACAGACAGACTGACAAACAGAGAGACAGACAGATAGATAGACAGACAGACAGACAGAAGGACCAACTGACATTCAGACAGACGGACGGATGGACAGACAGACAGACAGACAGACAGACATACAGACAGATAGATAATAGATAGATAGATATGTAGACAGACAGACAGACACTCAGACGGGCGGACGGACAGACAGACAGACAGACAGACAGGCAGGCAGACAGACAGAAAGAAAGAAAGAAAGAAAGAAATTAGATAGATAGATAGACAGACTGACAAACAGAGAGACAGACAGATAGAAAGACAGACAGACAGACAGAAGGACCAACTGACATTCAGACAGACGGACAGACAGACAGACGGACGGATAGACAGATAGATAATAGATAGATATGTAGACAGACAGACAGACAGACACTCAGACGGGCTGACTGACAGACAGACAGACAGACAGACAGAAAGAAAGAAAGAAAGAAAGAAAGAAAGAAAGAAAGAAAGAAAGAAAGAAAGAAAGATAGATCGATAGATAGATTAGATAGATATAGATAGATAATAGATAGATATAGATAGATAGACAGATAGATAGATAGATAGATAGATAGATAGATAGATAGATGATAGATAATAGATAGATAATAGATAGATAGATAGATATAGATAGACAGATAGAAGACAGACAAACAGACTGACAGCAGATGGACAGACAGATATTGGATAACTGGAAAAGTGACAATGGTGGATAACAGTCAAAGGACGCCAATGGATAACAGTCTAAAGGATGCAAAGTGATAACAGTCAAAGCGACACTGGGGGATAACAGTCAATGAAGACCATGAGTCCAGGGCATCATGTCCAAGATGTCACGATGTAGGGAGAAGGGTTTAAAGCTAGTCTAAGGAGAGGGGCGGTTGGGTTTTTTTTCTTTTCCTTGCTGCCCCTTCAGTTTCTTCATGGCAGCACTCCTGGACTTTAAACCATCCTTCGATTTGAAACATTGAGTCTGATTTATTACTTACTTTGGTAAGCAATAAATGGGACACGATGTTTCAAGAAAGTGTGATGGCAAGTTCACTTCCTCCGTGGACCACCAGGGCTGAACTCCTTGGTCTTTCCCCAAATCAGCCCTGGTGGTCCATTGAAAAGGGAAGCTAATTCCCTGTCTTTCTTCAGAGGCACTTGGGAAAGGGAGTCCCCGTGATGTCAAAGGTACTTAATCTGATGCTAGGGAACCCCTGGTTTGTTTTAGTGTTGGAATCTCTCCCCATCTGTATGAAATCCAATTTTATTGGATAGGAAAGTGACTCAGGATTAAAATAATCAAAAAATCAAAAACTATCCCATGTTTGTTATAATGAAGTAAGAATTGACATTTACTATGTATGTAAGTAAAGAAAAAAAACATTCCTTCTTGTTAATGTCTCCAGCAGGGGGCGAACTTATTATATTCCTTGATTTGCCGGTCCACACACTGCTGTTTCTTTTCCTATTATTGGGGGCTAATGTGCATAAGATGCTAAAAGAATGTAATTAATGCAAATGTTGGGACTTCCCTTTTTTCCAAGCTCCCCAGTGACTTATTAACATCATCCAACAAAACAGAAAGTGGCAACATCAATCATCAGATTGGATCCCGGGCAAATTAGCCACTGAGAGAAATCCCTGGGCCACAGGTTTGGGTGAATTTCTCAGCTAGAAATGGTAACTTCTGATTGGTCACTGGATTTTGACCAGTTAAAAAAAGCTGCTAATTTACTAGGTAAATACAGTAAAATTTCCAATTGTTTCCATTTTGACATTAATTTTACTGTTTTAAATAACAACCAAATAGTGGACAGGAAAAATAAAAAATAGTAATATAAATAGCAATATGGTAATTTCTTTATTTTCATTTGAATTACAGACATCAGTATATGGGAGACATATGGGGGAGCGGTCCTTTTAATTGTTACTAAGTAATCTAATCTTAACGGAACCTCACCCTCCAGTAGAACCCCCAGTACTATGAAAGTTTAGTTAGTTACCTTTTACCCAACACATGTAAAAGCCAATGGCTGACAGCCAATACGAGGCCGCCTTAACCAACTTGCAACAGCAGCGAGCAGGCTGAACCTTCCGGCAAGGGATTTGCTTCTTGTAAGTAAGTTTAAGGGTGAAAAATAAGTATCACAAAACTTTATTTGGCAAAAATATAGATTTTTATTTTAAGGTGGAACTTGCCTTTAATGATTAAAAATAAGTATCTAAATTATGTAATGGGCTAATGAGGGAATGTTCTTACACATGCCTAGCACATAAACAGTCATCAGGTTTATCCAGAAAAGGAGAACTAAACACAAAAAACATATCTTTGATAAATTAAAGAGGAACCATATTAGCAAAAAGTATTATTTCTAGATGTTTGATGATTGTGAAGGTTCTCATTCATCCAGGTTAGGTTAGATGTTAACCATTCTCCTTTTATTGTATCCCCAGTTTCCATTGCATCTGTCCCTAATCAGCTCCGCCAGTTACATCTTTATCCGTTGCAGGTATTTTTCTGGAAGTCGGGATAAATACTGTTTTTTTTAGGATTACCGTAACCACTCCAAAAGAAACAATTCACTTTTTACCACAATCAAGGGTCCACGGAATCGCCCTGTAATGAAACAGATACATTTAATACAATTGTAAATAAAAAAAAAGCTTGCCTATAAAACATACTGTTAGTCCATTTCAAGTATCACGTACTCATTTTTTCTACTAATAATAATTTAGACATTCCCTCAAGACTGAATTACTGGTACTTCATTTATTCTGTGCATGCTGACCTTCCAAGGACTGTAAGAACAGCTTCTGTCTATAAATGGAAGACGGGAAAAATGGAATAAAAAAAAATCATTTAAAAAAGAGCAGGGGCAAGCGGAGGATTCCCCAGTCCCCCCCTCATTGGAGAAGAAAACCTTCCCCTTTCTTTTAACACATCACATGCACAGACTGGACATTACAGCAGCAACTCAATTACAGGAAGCTCACCCCCACCGACCCAGAGAGCCTAGATAATTATAGAACAGAGCCTTATTATAATTAAGCAAGCAAGCAACGGAGCCAGAGCAGCTAATCATGCTGCATTTGTTCCCCCACAGCCACATAACAGAGTGGTGAGTCTCTGGTGTCCCGCCAGCTGACTGACTGAGCACAACCTCAGACCTGAAGCACACTCTGAACAAGAAGTCCTCTATTCTCCCACAGCAGTACTGCATGACGTCTGTGATCTGTTTGGCTACTCTGGTCTGGAGTGAAAGAAGCAGCAATCAGGGTCCACGCCCCAGTCACACAGTGGCGTATACCGTGAATGGCTGTTTCTTTCACTCCTCCAGACCAGAGCAGCCAATCAGATCACAGACATCATGCAATACTGCTGTGGCAGTGGAGCAAGTGTGATAGCGGAGCCATCAACCACCTCTCTACGTGCTGCACAACTCAAGATATGAAAAAATCACTGATCAGAAAGTTAGGGGGTGGAAGGTTCTTAATCTACGGTCACAAATACTAGTTCCTCCTTCTAATCTGTGGTTGGCACATGCTCAGTGCAGGAGAAAGCAGAAGAAACCAGGAAGAGATCAAGTTACAGTGACCGAGGAGGACTGAAGATGAGAAGTTGGGGGAGCGGAGAGAGGAGAGAGTATGTAAGGTGTGGTTATTTTTGTCTCTTTGTTAATGCTTCCCACACAGGGAGGAGCTGTCTCATAGTTTGTAGGCAGGAAGCGGAAGTGCAGGGGGTCGGATGATGTCCTACCATATCACACATAAATATGTAAATATCTTCAAAACAAAAAAAAATAATGAAAGTAAAATGTAAAAAAAACTCAGGAAAGCAATTCCTTTCAATTACCACGGTTGCCCTTAATTCTAGAAAATACATTTTAAAAAAAATTCTTTTAATCTAATGCTGCAGAATGCGTAGACCCAACACGCATTTTGATAATCATCTCCAAAAGGAAACCACAGTTGCCTAACATAGCGTTAATGTCAAGGAAAATGCAAAGGGCTTGACAAGGGTTTATTTATTGGGCAGAGTATGATAAACTTTAATGAGGGCAAATCCCTTGTTCCTGTATCCTCTATGGATGTCCATTACATGTAGAATAAGTGACTGATATGAAATGTTTCTCCACCCTACAGGGATTGTCATCACCTTAGTGGAAACCTGAATCAATTTGTGTTCATTCTTCTGCCTCAAACCAATGGGAAAATCTTACCACACAGTTTATGAAATGTATGAACAACATTAAAACTAAAATCAGGTCACTTGACAGCTATCTACCTGAAACCCCAACTGCTATTTTTACCAGTTCATACATACATTTGTAACCAGATATTTAATAATAAGTTCTATTCCTTTCTGGCACATGTAGCTGCCTCCTCCCTCTTCTCAAAGAGCTTTAAATACTGTATGCTGAGCAGGTGCTGAGGAGGCAGCAGGGAAACATTGGTTGTGATGTCAGTAGTCAGACTTTGATTGACAGCTTACTCTGCCAGAATGGAGGACAATAATTATCCATAAATATTTGGTTAGTAATGCAGTAATAAAGTAATAAAGTATTATCAATATAAGATAGACAATGAATATTATCAAATATTATAGACCACAGCTATTATCATAAATATATGATAGACCATAGCTATTATCAATATAAGATAGACAATGAATATTATCAATATATAATAGACCACAGCTATTATCATAAATATATGATAGACCATAGCTATTATCAATATAAGATAGACAATGAATATTATCAATATATAATAGACCACAGCTATTATCATAAATATATGATAGACCATAACTATTATCATCAATATAAGATAGACCATAACATTATTATCAAATAGATAGACCATGGTATTATCATCAAATAACATAGACCATAGCTATTATCATTAATATAAGATAGACCATAGATATTATCATTAATATAAGATAGACCATGGCTATTTTCATCAATAAAAGATAGACCATGGCTATTATCATCAATATAAGATAGACCATAACTATTATCATCAATATAAAAAAGACCATAGCTATTATCTTCAATATAAGATAAACCATAGCTATTATTTTCAATATAAGATAGACCATAACTATTATCATCAATATAAGATAGACCATGGCTATTATCATCAATATAAGATAGACCATAGCTATTATCATCAATATAAGATAGACCATAGCTATTATTATCAATATAAGATAGACCATAACTATTATTATCAATATAAGATAGACCATAGCTATTATCATCAATATAACATAGACCATAGCTATTATCTTCAATATAAGAATAACCATAGCTATTATTTTCAATATAAGATAGACCATAACTATTATCATCATATAAGATAGACCATGGCTATTATCATCAATATAAGATAGACCATAGTATTATCATCAATATAAGATAGACCATAGCTTTTATCAATATAAAATAGACCATAACTATTATTACAAGTAAGATAGACCATAGCTATTATCATCAATATAAAAAGACCATAGCTATTATCTTCAATATAAGATAAACCATAGCTATTATTTTCAATTAAGATAGACCATAACTATTATCATCAATATAAGATAGACCATGGCTATTATCATCAATATAAGATAGACCATAGCTATATCATCAATATAAGATAGACCATAGCTATTATTATCAATATAAGATAACCATAACTATTATTATCAATATAAGATAGACCATAGCTAATCATCAATATAACATAGACCTAGCTATTATCATTAATATAAGATAGACCATAGCTATTATTATCAATATTAGACCATGGCTTATATCATCAATTAAGATAGACCATAACTATTATTATCAATATAACATAGACCATAGCTTTTATCATTAATATAAGATAGACCAAGCTATTATTAACATATTAGACCATGGTATTATCATCAATATAAGATAAACCATAACTATTATTATCAATATAACATAGACCATAGCTTTTATCATAATAAGATAGACCATAGCTATTATCATATTAGACCATGGCTATTATCATGATATAAGATAGACCATGGCTATTATCATGAATATAAGATAGACCATATCTATTATCATGAATATAAGATAGACCAGGGCGTATTATCAGCTTAAGCAGCTGAGGTCCCAATAATAAATCCAGAACTGTACTTATTGTTGTGTTTTAGGAGGTTCAGTGTCTAGTCCTTGCAGTCTGTTACCCTGTAAAACACCATCTCTCCATCATATTAACGGCCAATGGTCCAGCCAGGGAGGACAGTGTGCAGTTATGGTCCCCAGATGTGCTGCCAGGGGGCAACGTGTGTGTCGAGCCCATTGAGCGCCCAGGACAAAGAAGGAAACCTCGCAATGTAGCCCTGCCATTTAGATTTGGCGCAGGTGGCTCTCTGAAGCTAAGCCCATTTATAGCACTGCCTCCTACCCTCTTTTTTAGTCGAGAAGCTTGTAATTAATTTGAAGTTCCCATTGCACCATATCATTATGGAGAGGTTTTCATTTGCATACAGCTTTCTCTTTCCTGCATCTCCAGTGCCAATGTTAGCGCCCTATTGCACAAGATTAACGTTGGGGAAGCTCCAGTCAGGCTTATTAACGTCATTTAAACACAGTTAAAAATCCCCCACCAGTATCACCTATTCTATCTCAGAGAGGACTGGTCTTGTGCAATTTAAGCCAGCCATTGCGTTAGCACTTAACCCTCATAGGACAATTCATTTATAGGCAATGGGCACAATGCTGTGGGATTTGCAACGGGATCCATTCACGTACAATAAGCAAATTGTAGGGTGTAGATCTGTAGTCCAAATACTCTGTGAGCAGCACAATCCATTAAAGGCAAATAAAAAATGCAATCATAAAATGCAATATATCCGCAGATACAGTGACCAAAGTAAAAAAATGATCACATATGGAGAGAACCATTATATAGGATGTCTGCATTTGACTGCCTGGTTCTTTTGCAGTTGGCAGTGAAAGCTTCTTAAAAAAATCTTTACTGGGCTGCCACAATCTGCAGGGATTAGTCAATGAGAGATAGAAAATTTAAAGAAAGATGCTGCAGCGCCACATCTACCGGAAAACATTAACTGCTAATCTGCCATTTAGGTGTGTTGTGAGGTTTAAAATGGTCAATGCTGTCACTTGCTGGATATAATGAGAATACACAGTTGGACACACAATCGCAGATGAATGTATGAGAGTTGTGTTTAAAGTTGCATAAACACCATTTACAAACAATACACATTAAACCTACAGTGTGTCTTTATGGTTGTGAATGCAACTGCAATACAAGTACAGGGAGAATACACAAAACACTTTGCTCATTGCTGTGCCTTACTCACTTTGCTCAGCATGTGCACACTGGATAAAACATTGCAACACACAAAACATATGTACTCTGAAAAAAAAAAATTATTTTGTATCGGCACAGATGTATACATCTGTGTTAATGCCAATGAAATTATAGGAAGCCATTGCATATACCTATATTACAAGCTAATGTGACATACTATACATGCATACACATACTCTCACATTATTGATGCATTGCAATACCTATAATTGTGTTAACAATAATTGTAATATTAAAAGCTACCCAAGCAGATTACAAAATATGTAGTATCCAGAAGCTGAACAGGAAACATCTTATATTGATGATATAATAGTTATGGTCTCTTATATGCTTGATGATATACGCTATGGTCCATCTTATATTGATGATCAATAGCATGGCTATCTTATATGATGATACATAGACACGGTCTATCTTATATTGATAATAGATAGTTATGGTCATCTATATTGATAATAATAGCTATGGTCTTCTTATATGATGATAATGTATGGTCTATCTGATATGATGATAATAGACAGTTTCTATCTTATATTGATTAATAGCATGGTCTTTCTACATGATAATTATACTATGGTCTATCTTATTGATAATTATATCTATGGTCATCTTATATTGATGATAATAGCTATGGTCTATCTTTCATTGATAATATAGCTATGGTCATCCCGATATGATGATAATAGCACGGTCATCTACATTGATGATAATAGCCACGGTCTATGCTTATTATGATAATAAATAGTTATGGTCTATCTTATATTGATGATAAATAGCTATGGTCTATCTTATATTGGATGATAATAGATATGGTCTCGTATTTATGATAATGCCAGGCTATTTATATTGATGATAATAGCTATGGTCTATCTTATATTGATGAAATTAGCTAGGGTATCTTATATTGATGATAAAGCATGGCCATCTTATATGATAAAATAGCTATGGTCTATCTTATATGAATAATAGCGACGGTTATCTTAGTATTGTTGATAAGAGCCATGGTCTATCTTATATTGATGATAATAGATATTGGTCTATCTTATATTGATGATAATAGCTAGGTCTATCTTATATGAAATAATAGTTATGGTCTATCTTATATTGTGATAATAGCTTATGGTCTATCTTATATTGATGATAATAGCCATGGTCATATTATATTGATGATAATAGATATGGTTCTATCTTATATTATGATATAGCCATGGTCTATCTTTATTGATGATAAATAGGTTATCTATATGATTAAAATACTAGGTCATTTATATCATGAAATAGTTATGGTTATCTTATATTGATAATAATAGCTATGGTCTATCTTATATGATGTAATAGCCATGGTCTAATAATGATAATAATAGCTATGTCTATCTTATATTAATGATAATAGCTATTGTCTATGTTATATTGATAATATAGTTATGGTCTATCTTATATTGATGATAATAGCCATGGTCTAATATTGATAATAATAGTTATGGTCTATCTTATATTAATGATAATAGCTATGGTCTATGTTATATGATGATAATAGCTATGGTCTATCTTATATTGATGATAATGCCACGGTTCTGTCTTAATTGATAATAATAGTTATGGTCCATCTTATATTGATGATAATAGATATGGTCCATCGTATATGATGATAATAGCCATGTGGTCTATTCTATATTGATGATAAATAGCTATGGTCTATCTTATATTGATGATAATAGACATGGTCTATCTAATATTGATGATAATAGCTATGGTCTTTCTTATATTGATAATATATCTATGGTCTATCTTATATTGATAATATATCTATGGTCTATCTCTATATTGATGATAATAGCTATGGTCATCTATATTGTAATAATAGCTATGGTCTATTCCTATATTGATGATAATAGCCACGGTCTATCTTACATTGATGATAATAGCCACGGTCTATCTTTATATTGATAATAATAGATATGGTCATCTTATATTGATGATATAGATATGGTCCATCGTATTTGTGATGAAAGAAGCCATGGTCTATCTTATATTGATGATAAGAGCTAGGTGTATCTATCTTATTTGATGTATAATAGCTATGGTCTATCTTATATTGATGATAATAGCCATGGTCCATCTATATTGATATAATAGCTATGGTCTATCTTACATTGATAATAGAATAGCTAGGTATATTATATTGTTGATAATAGCTATGGTTATCTTATATGATGATAATAGCCATGGTCTATATATTGATGATAATAGCTAGGTCTATCTTATAGGTTATGATAATAGCTATGGTCATCTTATATGATGTAATAGCCATGTCTATCTATATTCATGAAATAGTATGGTCTATCTTATATTCATGATAATAGTATGGTCTATCTTATATTATGATAATAGCCATGGTCAATATTGATAAATTAGCATGGTCTATGCTTATATTAATGAAAAAGCTATGGTCTATGTTATATTGATAATAATAGTTATGGTCTATCTTATATTGATGATAATAGCATGGTCTAATATTGATAATAATAGCTATGGTCTATCTTAATTAATGATAAATAGTCTTTTTATGGTCTATCGTTATATTGATAATAATAGTTGGTCTATCTTATATGATGATAAAGCATGGTCTTAATATGATAATAATAGCTATGGTCTATCTTATATTAAATGAAAAGCTATGGTCTGTTATATTGATGATAATAGCTATGGTCTATCTCATTGATAATAATAGTTATGGTCTATTTATATTGATAATAAATGCTATGGTTCTATCTTATATTGATGATATAGAGTATGGGTCTATCTTATATGATGATAATAGCATGGCTATCTTAGATTGATGATAATAGTTATGGTCTATCTTATATTGAAAATAATAGCTATGGTTTATCTTATATTGAAGATAATAGCTATGGTCTTTTATATTGATGATAATAGCTATGGTCTATCTTATATGATAATAATAGTGTATGGTCTATTTATATTGATAATAATAGCTATGGTCTATCTTATATTGATGGATAATAGCTATGGTCTATCTTTATATTGATGATAATAGCCATGGTCTATCTTATATTGATGATAATAGTTAGGTCTATCTTATATTGAAATTATAATAGCTATGTTTATCTTTAATTTTATATTGAAGATAATAGCTATGGTCTTTTTTATATTGATGATAATAGCTATGGTCTATCTTACATTGATAATAATAGTTATGGTCTATTTTATATTGATAATAATAGCTATGGTCTATCTTATATTGATGATAATAGCTATGGTCTAGACACCACCACTGCACACAGACACCACACACCACTATACATACACTATACACACAAATACAACACATATAGATACACATTATACAAACTATACACACAATCACTATACACACAAACTATACAAACACTATGCACACCCATTATGCACACAGCAGACGCCAATACACTACACACACTAGACCTTAGGTAACCCCATACACTGCATAAGACATATATAACCTGGCCCTTTTCTCTTCTCCAATGTTGTTGATTAACACAAGGCTGCAGTGTGGTGACATTGTATCATTTCCATGTGACTGGACAGGGGGTGAGGGATCAATGTGGAAGGGGATCTTATAATCTACCGTCATGTCAGGACAAATCAAAATAATGCTTTATTATTTCAATCAATAAACCATCCTTATGCACAACATCTGACCATCTGATCAAGTGGTGTGTGTGTGTGTGGTGTTTAGTGTATTTTTACTGTGTTTCTGTTTTACTGTGTGTGTGTCTGTTTGTGTTTTGCTGTGTGTATAGTGTGTTTGTGTGTGTGTGTGTGGTGTTTGTGCATGTGGGTATGCTTGTATAGTGTGTGTGTGTTTAATGTGTGATTGTGTGTTTTACTGTGTGTACGTGGATTTTACTGTGTGAGTGTATATAGTGTGTGTTTTGCTGTGTGTGTGTTTATATATTGTGTGCTGTCTGTGTGTATTGTGTGTTATGTGTGTATGCTTTATAGTGTGTTTTACTGTGTGTGTGGTATTACTGTGTGATAATGTGTATATAGGGGTGTTGTTACTGTCTACATCTGACTATCTTAACAAGAATGTGTAAGTTGTAGTGTGTGTATTAATTGTGTGTGTGTTTACTATGTATGTGTGTGTATAGTGGTTTTATGGTATGTATATAGTGTGTGTGCCCTAATGCATATGTGTATGTGTGGATACAGTGTGTGTGTAAGTGTGTGAAGTGTGCATGTAATGTGTGTGTTGTGTGTGTTTTTACTGCGTGTGTATGTGTATAGTGTTCTATTGTGAGTGCAGTGTGTTTAAATGTGTTTGTGGTGATTTTACTGTGTGCCTATATGCATGTGTATGTGTGTAAAGCATTCTAATGTGTGTGTAGTGTGTTTTATGTGTGTATTTATATATGTTATACAATAGTAACACACACACACACTTTATTCCATTCAGTGTGTCCAGCCTGTCCTATCTGTATCTAACTGATCCCAGTGTTAAGACATGTCCCAGGTCCTATTTACCTTTCCCCATTAGAAGCTGATCTCCCTTCAGTAGCATGTTCTTTCCTTTGTGGCTGTGCACAGTGCAGCCCCCATCTGTCTGACACACAAATAATCCCTGATACCAGCCCCTAATCCATGTCTTTCCAGCACAAAACAGATTAATAATCTTTAAAGATGGACCCACCAGCCCCACCATAGAACAGGGTATTTATGGCTGTCATTTCACCAGATGTCATTACCCTGGGTTTAATGAGACAGGAGGGGAAACAAATACATGTCAATTCTTTTTTCATAAATATGTTCCATTGAAATCTCCAAAGCTTAAAGATTATGGGTTTTATCCACAGATACATAATACCCATCACCAGAGGCTGCCAGGTGCCCGCTTGTTAAAGGGCCCTACCATATTGGGAAAATATTATAATACCTTGAGATAAATTCATTAATGGGATCAGTTAACAGAGGCTTAATGTCAGCTGCATTGTGGGTGGAGCAAGCAACTGGAAGAAGGTATGTTTAACCCTACTGGTGCCAGGGGAGGGGTCACATTATCATTTTGACCAATGGTGGTCAAGGACTGAAAAAAATATTTTTATGTGTGTGTATTTTTTATCAATTATTATTATTTATATATTATTATATTATTATTATTATATTATTATATTATTATTATTATTATTATTGTTAGATAGATAGATAGATAGATAGATAGATGGGATAGATTTAGAGATAGATAGATAGATAGATAGATAGATAGATAGATAGATAGATAGATAGATAGTAGTAGATTATAGATAGATAGATAGATGATAGATAGATAGATAGTAGATCAATTTATAGATAGATAGATAGATAGATAGATGATAGATTTATAGATGAGATAGATAGATAGATAGATAGATAGATTTAGAGATAGATAGATAGATAGATAGATAGATAGATAGTAGTAGATAGATAGATAGATAGATTTATTAGATAGATAGATGATAGATAGATAGATAGATAGATAGATGATAGATAGAGATAGATAGATAGATCAATTTATAGATAGATAGATAGATAGATAGATAGAAGATAGATGATAGATTTATAGAAGATAGATAGATAGAGAGATAGAAGATAGATAGATTTATAGATAGATAGATAGATAGATAGATAGATAGATAGATAAAGAGATAGATAGATAGATAGATAGATAGATAGATAGATAGATAGATAGATAGATATGATAGAGAGAGAGAGAGAGAGAGAGATAGCAGAGAGATAGATAGATAGATAGATAGATAGATAGATAGATAGATAGATAGATGATAGATAGATAGATAGATAGATAGATAGATAGACAGATAGATAGATAGATTAGATAGATGGATGGAGGATGGATGGATGGATGGATGGATGGATGGATATGGATGGATAGATGATAGATTTCTATCTGATTTCAGGTAAATGAAGTATATAGAGTTGTGTTTATTACTCAGTCTATATTAATCCCAATGTACAATCACCATCTATAGATTGAATTGAATAACAGGACAGCATTATCTGTGGTTCAATTCACTATGTGTAGAATTGAATGGTGTAACCACACACTGGGAGATAAATCAGACGTCTCATTATGTTAAAAGGACAGAGATGATTATCCTGGATCGTTCAGATGGAAGTCGGTGTCCTACGAGATGAGAAAGTATGACAAAGAGAGATGACTTGTACAACACTGGGATTATCAGATATCTAGCATGTATAGATCACGATTGTGCTAAACATAAAATGAGCAATTCCAATCTTTGGAGACGTCAAAAACAAAATATCTATTTTTACCACAGAAAGAAACAGTCTAAAAAAAGAAAGGTTTTTACATAAAATAAAATAACGATAATATATATTATAAAAAAGAATTGGTGTGTGTAATATAAATATATATATATAAAATATATGTGTGTAAGATACATATAATATATATAGTGTGTGTGTGTGTGTACTATTTTATATATATGTGGGTGTGTACTATTTATATAATATATATGTGTGTGTGTACTATTTATATAATATATGTGTGTGTAATATATATATATATATTATTATATTATATAGAATATAATAATATATAAATATATTAATATATTATATCTAAAATATATGTAAGATAATATAAACATATGTGTATGTGTGTGTGTTGTAATATATATAAAAATATGGTGTGTAATATATAGAATAATATATGTGTTAAATATATATATATATATATATGTGTGTGTGTGTGTGTGTAATATGTATAATACAGTGTGTTTGTGTAATATGTATAAATATATAGTGTGTGTTGGTGATATGTATAATATAATGTGTGGTTTGTGTAATATGTATATATATATGTGTGTGTTGTGGGTAGTATAATAGTGTGTGTGTGTGTGGTAGTGTGTGATAAATAGATAATAATATAGATCTATATATATATATACACACACAATATATATATATATATATAATATATATAGATATATATATAGATATATATATATATAATATATATATATATATACATATCATCTAAACAAAATATTGGTAATGTAAGTATGTAAATGTTAAATAGCAGTTAAATAAGGTGGATGATCCATTTCCAATTTCTGCACATTTGGTTATTTAACCCTGACCTTTAATACTGTACCCCAGGTATCCCCCCCGTCTACCCTGAAATAATAGCTAATTACAAGCATTAATCAACTGATCGAAAAGAGATAAATCAACCATACACTTACCAGTACAGAGACAGGGGGAAAGATACACAGGGAGTCTCGTGGAGTGACCTAGCAGGAGGATATGTAATGCACTCACTGCTCAGCAAAATCACTTGGAATTAACTGGACCCGGTGCCTACATCTATCATCGATCTATCGATCTATCGATCTATCGATCTATCTATCTATCTATCTATCCATCCATCCATCCATCATCCATCCATCTATCTATCTATCTATTATCTATCATTAATCTATCTATCTATCTATCTAACTACCATCTATTATCCACACTATCTACACTATACACTATCTATTACTATCTATCTATCCATCCATCCATCCACCATCACAGCACAGATTTGTACATATAAATGTTTGTAAATAAGTTACTCATGATCCATGTATTAATTAGTATTTAAATAAAAATAAAAGTTACATAATTTAAAAAAAAAAGATTTTTTTTTAAGAGTGATTAAAAAATCCCCTGCTTTGTAGACACAATGTATATATTTTAAGTGTATAAAAGTATGTAAAAACACGTTACATTATGTAGTAATTATATACATTGTATCTATTCTAACAACACGAAGTAATCAGCTAGAGGTCCCAATATAATCCAGAAATGTTACTTTTGTGTGTTTTTCAGGCAGGGATCCGTGTCTAGTCCTGCAGTCTGTTACCCTGTAAAAAACCATCTCTTCCATCATATTAACGGCCAATGGTCCAGCCAGGGGAAAGTGCAGTTCAGGTCCCAGATGTGCTGCCAGGGGTGCAAGTGTGAGCCCCATTGACGTCCCCAGACAGAAGGAAACCTCTGCAATGTAGCCCTGCATTTAGTATTTGGCGCAGGTGGTCTCTGAATGCTAAGCCCATTTAATAGCACTGCCTCCTACCCTCTTTTTTAGTCGAGAAGCTTGTAATTAATTTGAAGTTTCCCCATTGCACCATATCATTATGGAGAGGTTTTCATTTGCATACAGCTTCTCTTTCCTGCAACTCCCAGTGCCAGTGTTAGCGCCCTAATTGCACAAGATTAACGTTGGGGAAGCTCCAGTCAGGTTATAACGTTCATTTAAACACAGTAAAAATCCCCCACCAGTCTCACCTTATTCTATCATCAGAGGAGACTGGTCTTGTGCATTTTAAGCCACCATTGCGTTAGCAACTAACCTCATTAGGAAATTCATTTATAGGCACTGGGCACAATGCTGGGATGTTGCACTGGGATCCATTCACGTACAATAAGCAAATTGTAGGGTGTAGATCTGTACTGTACAAATACATCTGTGCAGCACAATCCATTAAAGGGCAAATAAACGCATCATAAAATGCAATATATGCTGCAGAGTATCAGTGACAAAGTAAAAAAAAATGATCACATATGGAGAGAACCAATATAGGATGTCTGCATTTGACTGCCTGGTTCTTTTGCAGGGCAGTGAAAGCTTCTTAAAAAAATCTTTACGGGCTGCCACAATCTGCAGGATTAGTCAATGCAAGAAGAAATTTAAAGAAGATGCTGCAGCGCCATCACCGGAAAACATTAACTGCTACATCTGCCATTTAGGGTTGTGAGGTTTAAAATGGTCTAATGCTGTCACTTGCTGGATATACTGAGAATACACAGTTGGACACAAATCTGCAGATGCATGTATTGAGTGTGTTTTTAAAGTTGCACTAAACACATTTACAACCACAATACACATTAAACCTACAGTGTGTCTTTATGGTTGTGAAATGCAACTGCAATACAAGTACAGGGAGAATACACAAACACTTTGCTCTATGCTGTGCCTACTCACTATTGCACCAGCATGTGCACACTGGATAAAACATTGCAACATACAAAACATATGTACTCTGAAAAAAAATTATTTTGTATCGGCACAGATGTATACATCTGTGTTAACTGCCAATGAAAATTTATAGAAGCATTGCATATACCTAATATTAAAAGAATAATGTGACATACTACATACATGCATCACCATATCTCACATTTATTGATGCTTGCAATACCTATAATTGTTGTAAACAATAATGTAATATTAAAAGCTACCCAAGCAGATTACAAAATATGTAAGTATCCAGAGCTGACAGGAAACATCTTATATTGATGATAATAGTTTGGTCTATTCTATATTGATGATAATAGTATGGTCCATCTATATTGATGATAATAGCTATGGTCTATCTTATATTGATGATAATAGACACGGTCTATCTTATATTGATAAATAGTATGGTCCATCTTATATTGATAATAATAGCTATGGTCTATCTTATATTGATGATAATAGCTATGTCTATTATTATGATGATAATAGACATGGTCTATCTATATTGTGATTAATAGCTATGGTCTTTCTTACATTGATAATATCTTGGTTATCTTATATTGATCATTATATCTATGGTCTATCTTATATTGATGATAATAGCTATGGTCTATCTTTCATTGATAATAATAGCTATGGTTATCCTATATTGATGATAATAGCCACGGTCTATCTTCATGATGATAATAGCCACGGTCTATCTTATATTGAAATAATAGTTATGGTCATCTTATATTGATGATAATAGCTATGGTCTATCTTATATGATGATAATAGATATGGTCCATCGTTATATTGATGATAATAGCCATGGTCTATCTATATTGATGATAATAGCTATGGTCTATCTTATATTGATGTATAGCTATGGTCTATCTTATATTGAGATAATAGCCATGGTCCATCTTATATTGATAATAATAGCTATGGTCTATCTTATATTGATATAATAGCTATGTTCTATCTTATATTGTTTGATATAGCCATGGTCTATCTATATTGATGATAATAGATATGGTCTATCTTATATTGATGATAATAGCTATGGTCTATCTTATATTGATAATAATAGTTGGTCTATCTATATTGATGATAATAGCTATGGTCTATCTTATATTGATGATAATAGCCATGGTCTATCTTATATTGATGATAATAGATATGGTCTATCTTATATTGATGATAATAGCCATGGTCTATCTATATTGATGATAATAGCTATGGTCTATCTTATATTGATAATAATAGCTATGGTCTATCTTATATTCTGATAATAGTTATGGTCTATCTTATATTGATAATAATAGCTATGGTCTATCTTAATTGATTGATATAGCCATGGTCTAATAATGATATAATAGCTATGGTCTATCCTATATTAATGATAATAGCTATGGTCTATGTTATTGATAATAATAGTTATGGTCTATCTTATATTGATGATAATAGCCATGGTCTAATATTGATAATAATAGTTATGGTCTATCTTATATTAATGATATAGCTATGGTCTATGTTATATTGATGATAATAGCTATGGTCTATCTTATATTGATGATAATAGCCACGGCTGTCTTATATTGATAATAATATTATGGTCCATCTTTATATTATGATAATAGATATGGTCCATCGTATATTGATGATAATAGCCATGGTCTATCTTATATGATGATAATAGCTATGGTCTATCTATATTGATGATAATAGACATGGTCTATCTAATATTGATGATAATAGCTATGGTCTTTCTATATGATAATTATATCTAGGTCTATCTATATTGATAATTATATCTATGGTCTATCTTATATTGATGATAATAGCTATGGTCTATCTTATATTGATAATAATAGCTATGGTCTATCTATATTGATGATATAGCCACGGTCTATCTTACATTGATGATATATAAGCCACGGTCTATCTTATATTGATAATAATAGATATGGTCCATCTTATATTGATGATAATAGATATGGTCCATCGTATTTGATGATAATAGCCATGGTCTATCTTATATTGATGATAATAGCTATGGTCTATCTTATATTGATGATAATAGCTATGGTCTATTTATATTGATGATATAGCCATGGTCCATCTTTATTGATAAAATAGCTATGGTCTATCTTACATGATAATAATAGCTATGGTCTATCTTATATGTTGATAATAGCTATGGTCTATCTTATATTGATGATAATAGCCATGGTCTATCTTATTATGTGATAATAGCTATGGTCTATTTATATTGATGAATAGCTATGGTCTATCTTATATTGATGATATAGCCATGGTCTATCTTATATTCATGATAATAGATATGGTCTATCTTATATTCATGATAATAGCCATGGTCTATCTTATATTCATGATAATAGCCATGGTCTAATATTGATAATAATAGCTATGGTCTATCTTATATTAATGATAAAAGCTATGGTCTATGTTATATTGATAATAATAGTTATGGTTTATCTTATATTGATGATAATAGCCATGGTATAATTGATAACTAATAGCTATGGTCTATCTTAATTAATGATAAAAGCTATGGTTATGTTATATTGATGAATAATAGTTATGGTCTATCTTATATTGATGATAATAAGCCATGGTCACATATTGATAAAATAGCTATGGTCTATCTTATATTAATGATAATAGCTATGGTCTATGTTATATTGATGATAATAGCTATGGTCTATCTTATATTGATAATAATAGTTATGGTCTATCTTATATTGATAATAATAGCTATGGTCTATCTTATATTGATGATAATAGCTATGGTCTATCTTTTATGATGATAATAGCCATGGTCTATCTTTATATTGTGATAATAGTTATGGTCTATCTTATATTGAAAATAATAGCTATGGTTTATCTTATATTGAAGATAATAGCTATGGTCTTTTTTATATTGATGATAATAGCTATGGTCTATCTTACATTGATAATAATAGTTATGGTCTATTTTATATTGATAATAATAGCTATGGTCTATCTTATATTGATGATAATAGCTATGGTCTATCTTATATTGATGATAATAGCCATGGTCTATCTTTATTGTGATAATAGTTATGGTCTATCTTATATTGAAAATAATAGCTATGGTTTATCTTATATTGAAGATAATAGCTATGGTCTTTTTTATTGATGATAATAGCTATGGTCTATCTTATATTGATAATATAGTTATGGTCTATCTTATATTGATAATAATAGCTATGGTCTATCTTATATTGATGATAATAGCTATGGTCTATCTTATATGATGATAATAGCCATGGTCTATCTTATATTGATGATAATAGTTAGGTCTATCTTATATTGAAAATAATAGCTATGGTTTATCTTATATTGAAGATAATAGCTATGGTCTTTTTTATATTGATGATAATAGTTATGGTCTATCTATATTGATGAATAGCCATGGTCTATCTTTTATTGATGAAAATAGCCATGGTCTATTTATATTAATGATAATACTATGGTCTATCTTATATTAATGATAATAGCTATGGTCTATGTTTATTGATGATAATAGCCATGGTCTATCTTATATGATAATAATGTTATGGTCTATCTTATATTGATGATAATAGTTATGGTCTATATTCTATATTTATGATAATAGCTTGGGTCTATTATATATTGTAATATTCATTGTCTATCTTATATTGATAATAGCTATGGTCTATCATATATTATGATAATAGCTGTGGTCTATTATATATTGATAATATTCATTGTCTATCTTATATTGATAATAGCTATGGTCTATCATATATTTATGATTAAGCGTGGTCTTATAATATATTGATATATTCTGTTACTATATTGATAATACTTTATTACTTTATTACCTGCATACTAACCAAATTTTAGGATAATTATGTCCCATTCTGGAGAGTAAGCTGTCAATCAAAGTCTGACTACTGACATCACAACCAATGTTTCACCTGCTGCCTCCTCAGCACCTGCTCAAGCAACAGTATTTAAAGCTCTTTGAGAGAGGGAGGAGGCAGCTACATGTGCGAAAGGAATAGAACTTATTATTAAATATCTGGTTACAAATGTATGTATGAACTGGTAAAAATAGCAGTTGGGGTTTCAGGTAGATAGCTGTCAAGTGACCTGATTTTAGTTTTAATGTTGTTCATACATTTCATAAACTGTGTGGTAAGATTTTCCCATTGGTTTGAGGCAGAAGAATGACACAAATTGATTCAGGTTTCCACTAAGGTGATGACAATCCCTGTAGGGTGGAGAAACATTTCATATCAGTCACTTATTCTACATGTAATGGACATCCATAGAGGATACAGGAACAAGGGATTTGCCCTCATTAAAGTTTATACATACTCTGCCAATAAATAAACCCTTGTCAAGCCCTTTGATTTTCCTTGACATTAACGCTATGTTAGGCAACTGTGGTTTCCTTTTGGAGATGATTATCAAAATGGCGTGTTGGGTCTACGCATTCTGCAGCATTAGATTAAAAGAATTTTTTTTAAAATGTATTTTCTAGAATTAAGGGCAACCGTGGTAATTGAAAGGAATTGCTTTCCTGAGTTTTTTTTACATTTTACTTTCATTATTTTTTTTTGTTTTGAAGATATTTACATATTTATGTGTGATATGGTAGGAGCATCATCCGACCCCCTGCACTTCCTGCTTCCTGCTCTACAACTATGAGACAGCTCCTCCCTGTGTGGGAAGCATAACAAAGAGACAAAAATACACACACCTTACATACTCTCTCCTGCTCCCCCCAACTTCTCATCTTCAGTCCTCCTTCGGTCACTGTAACTTGATCTCTTCCTGGTTTCTTCTGCTTTCTCTGCATGAGCATGTGCCAACCACAGATTAGAAGGAGAACTAGTATTTGTGACCTAGATTAAGAACCTTCCACCCCTAACTTGATCAGTGATTTTTTCATATCTTGAGTTGTGCAGCACGTAGAGAGGTGGTTGATGGCTCCCGATCACACTGCTCCACAGCAGTATTGCATGATGTCTGTGATCTGATTGGCTGCTCTGGTCTGGAGGAGTGAAAGAAACGCCATTCACGGTATACGCCACTGTGTGACTGTGGCGTGGACCCTGATTGGTGCTTCTTTCACTCCAGACCAGAGTAGCCAAACAGATCACAGACGTCATGCAGTACTGCTGTGGGTAATAGAGGACTTCTTGTTCAGAGTGTGCTTCAGGTCTGAGGTTGTGCTCAGTCAGTCAGCTGGCGGGACACCAGAGACTCACTCACTCTGTTATGTGGCTGGGGGAACAAATGCAGCATGATTAGCTGCTCTGGCTCCGTTGCTTGCTTGCTTAATTATAATAGGCTCTGTTCTATAATTATCTAGGCTCTCTGGGTCGGTGGGGGTGAGCTTCCTGTAATTGAGTTGCTGCTGTAATGTCCAGTCTGTGCATGTGATGTGTTAAAAGAGAAGGGGAAGGTTTTCTTCTCCAATGAGGGGGGGACTGGGGAATCCTCCGCTTGCCCCTGCTCTTTTTTAAATGATTTTTTTTTATTCCATTTTTCCCGTCTTCCATTTATAGACAGAAAGCTGTTCTTACAGTCCTTGGAAGGTCAGCATGCACAGAATAAATGAAGTACCAGTAATTCAGTCTTGAGGGAAATGTCTAAATTATTATTAGTAGAAAAAATGAGTACTGTGATACTTGAAATGGACTAACAGTATGTTTTAGTAGGCAAGCTTTTTTTTTATTTACAATTGTATTAAATGTATACTGTTTCATTACAGGGCGATTCCGGTGGACCCTTGATGGTGGTAAAAGTGCAATTGTTTCTTTTGGAGATGGTTACGGTAATCCTAAAAAAAAACAGTTTATATACCCGACTTACAGAAAAAACCTGCAACGGATAAAGATGAACTGGCGGAGCTGATTAGGGAACAGGATGCAATGGAAACTGGGGATACAATAAAAGGGAAATGGTTAACATCTAACATCTAGACCTGGATGAATGAGAACCTTCACAATCATCTAACATCTAGAAATAATACTTTTTGCTAATATGGTTCCTCTTTAATTTATCAAAGATTATGTTTTTGTGTTTAGTTCTCCTTTTCTGGATAAACCTGATGACTGTTTATGTGCTAGGCATGTGTAAGAACATTCCCTCATTAGCCCATTACATAATTTAGATACTTATTTTTAATCTAAAGGGCAAGTTCCACCTTAAAATAAAATCTATATTTTTGGCCAATAAAGTTTTGTGATACTTATTTTTCACCCTTAAACTTACTTACAAGAAGCAAATCCCTTGCCGGAAGGTTCAGCCTGCTCGGCTGCTGTTGCAAGTTGGTTAAGGCGGCCTCGGTAGTGGCTGTCAGCCATTGGTTTTACATGTGTTGGGTAAAAAGGTAACTAACTAAACTTTCATAGTACTGGGGGTTCTGACCTGGAGGGTGGAGGTTCCGTTAAGATTAGATTACTTAGTAACAATTAAGGACCGCTCCCCATATGTCTCCCATATACTGATGTCTGTAATTCAAATGAAAATAAAGAAATTACCATATTGCTATTTATATTACTATTTTTTATTTTTCCTGTCCACTATTTGGTTGTTTTTAAAACAGTAAAATTAATGTCAAAATGGAAACAATTGGAAATTTTACTGTATTTACCTAGTAAATTAGCAGTTTTTTTTTTAACTGGTCAAAATCCAGTGACCAATCAGAAGTTACCATTTCTAGCTGAGAAATTCAGCCCAAACCTGTGGCCCAGGGATTTCTCTCAGTGGCTAATTTGCCCGGGATCCAATCTGATGATTGATGTTGCCACTTTCTGTTTTGTTGGATGATTTTAATAAGTCACTGGGGAGCTTGGAAAAAAGGGAAGTCCCAACATTTGCATTAATTACATTCTTTTAGCATCTATTGACCATTAGCCCCCAATAATAGGAAAAGAAACAGCAGTGTGTGGACCGGCAATATCAAGGAATATAGAATAAGTTCGCCCCCTGCTGGAGACATTAACAAGAAGGAATGTTTTTTTTCTTACTTTACAACATAGTAAATGTCAATTCTTACTTCATTATAACAAACATGGGAGTAGTTTTTGATTTTTTGATTATTTTAATCCTGAGTCACTTCCTATCCAATAAAATGGATTTCATACAGATGGGAGAGATTCCAACACTAAAACAAACCCGGGGTTCCCTAGCATCAGATTAAGTACTTTGACATCACGGGGACTCCCTTTCCCAAGTGCCCTGAAGAAAGACAGGGAATTAGCTTCCCTTTTCAATGGACCACCAGGGCTGATTTGGGGAAAGACCAAGGGAGTTCAGCCCTGGTGGTCCACGGGAGGAAGTGAACTGCCATCACACTTTCTTGAAACATCGTGTCCCATTTATTGCTTACCAAAGTAAGTAATAAATCAGACTCAATGTTTCAAATCGAAGGATGGTTTAAAGTCCAGGAGTGCTGCATGGAAGAAACTGAAGGGGCAGCAAGGAAAAGAAAAAAACCCAACCGCCCCTCTCCTTAGAGCTAGCTTTAAACCCTTCTCCCTCATCGTGACATCTTGGACATGATGGCCCTGGACTCATGGTCTTCATTGACTGTTATCCCCCAGTGTCGCTTGACTGTTATCACTTTGCATCCTTTAGACTGTTATCCATTGGCGTCCTTTGACTGTTATCCACCATTGTCACTTTTCCAGTTATCCAATATCTGTTGTCCATCTGTCTGTCAGTCTGTTTGTCTGTCTTTCTAATGTCTATCTATATATCTATTCTATCTATTATCTATCTATTATCTATTATCTATCTATCTATCTATCATCTATCTATCTTATACTATCTGTCTATCTATCATATCTATCTATTATCTATCTATTATCTATCTATTATCTATCTATCTATCTTCTTTCTTTCTTTCTTTCTTTCTTTCTTTCTTTCTTTCTTTCTTCTTTCTTTCTGTCTGTCTGTCTGTCTGTCAGTCAGCCTCTGAGTCGTCGTCTGTCTGTCTTACATATCTATCTATTATCTATCTGTCTATCCGTCCGTCTGTCTGTCTGTCCGTCTGTCTGAATGTCAGTTGGTCCTTCTGTCTGTCTGTCTGTCTTTCTATCTGTCTGTCTCTCTGTTTGTCAGTCTGTCTATCTATCTATCTATATTTCTTTCTTTCTTTCTTCTTTCTGTCTGTCTGCCTGCCTGTCTGTCTGTCTGTCTGTGTTCTGTCCGTCCGCCCGTCTGAGTGCTGTCTGTCTGTCTACATATCTATCTATCTATTATCTATCGTGTCTGTATGTCTGTCTGTCTGTCTGTCTGTCTGTCCATCCGTCCGCTCTGTCTGAATGTCAGTTGGTCTTCTGTCTGTCTGTCTGTCTATCTATCTGTCTGTCTCTCTGTTTGTCAGTCTGCTGTCTGTCTACACATCTATCTATCTATTCACCTCCACGTGCCCTCCGCCCCTTGTAATGTTTGAAATTGCCAAGTGTTTAGACTCAGCCACCATGAGCCTATATATTACATTCTGAGGCACCTTTTCAAAGTTTGGCTCAGATGCCAAAAACCCTAGAGCATACCTGCCCATTTCCCCTACTGTGAAGCCCTATATATCCCCCATAAGTACGTGTTTTCTTATTTTTGTTTCTATTGTTTTACATGTCAACATGTAACTTGATCCTGCCAATAAAGCTCTTTTTGATTAATTTGATTTGATATAGATAGATTTCTTTATATTTTCTTTTTCTTGATTAGAATGATAGGTTGAACATTTGTTGGATAACCGGTATGTGATATAATCCTCGTCAGGTAAGTAACTGCACCAGACACCATGCTGCTCTTTCTTCCTCAGTTCAAGGAGATAACAACAGTTTTATTATTACAAACAGTTTTCCTACATAGCCACACAAATCACACAAATCACATTTTACATAACATTGAATCTGCAGCTGATGACAGCACACATACTAATGCACAATATATTTCTACTAAAGTACTATTTAGAATATTGCAGCCAAAATAACCTATAGTGTCCTTTAAATACCGTTTGTTACAAGCATCACTTATAGATTTAGTAAACAAGTTAATTGACCTTTGCTGAATTCATTTATATTGGGCATTGTGTTCCGTTTAATAGGTTAGCAGCAGAGATGGGAAACCATTGTCTGCCCAGCTGTTGGGGAACCAGCATCCCTAGACTGATTGGATTAGTGTAGTGTAGTGTATTCCATCCTCAGCATCTAATTCCAAAGTCAAATACCTTGTTTGTATGGCCCCTATTTATAAAGGATCGATACTGGGAAATACTAATATGGCTATGTGAAGGTTCTCATTCATCCAGATCAGGATATATCTGTGGTATTCAGAATTCATTCTGAATTGAGAAAGCCTGTCACGACACCAAAACATCTTTAAGAATTAATGTTTCAAGCTTCTTACACACAGGCGCCCACAATCCGCTACAAAACGAGCAGCTGATGAACAGCCAGTAGGTGACAATTGCCCCTGTGTATGTGTTCATTATACCGTGCAGAGCGACCAAGGCCGTCTCTAGACATTATGGCATCTGAGAAAATCCCGAATGCTGTCCTCCACCCCTGACGGTCACAGCACCGGAAGGGGTGTGATTTTAGAATTTAAAGTGGGTGTACTTTTCCGGAAGTGGGTGTGGCTTGACCAGACGTAGAAGGGGCTTTAAACACATTGATTTAACTGTCATTATCATTGTATGTACATATCAATCCTCCATTTATTTAATATACATTAAGGGCCACCACGTCAAGGTAGACACTTTCAGAAGAAGAAAACTGGGATTTTCATTACATACTGGCAGCAAACTGGCAATTTCACCATGGGAATGTCATTACATACTGGTAGCCATGGGAATTTCATTACATACTGGTAGCCATGGGTTTTTCATTACATACTGGTGGCCATGGGGATTTCATTACATACTGGTAGCCATGGGTTTTTCATTACATACTGGTAGCCATGGGAATTTCATTACTACTGGTAGCCATGGGTTTTTCACTACATATTTAGACAAAGACAAACAAACTATCATGTACACTCCCGACTCCAGTCTTTAGGGACTATAAGGCTGGGTGCCACAGTAAGCTGGCAGGCATCTGGTATATATCATGTAGAGGAAAACTGTGCCCACCAGACCTGAGCAAACGGTGTTTATCGGTACATCAAAAAACACCACGTAAACGTTTCGGTGCCCATGCACCTTCATCAAACACATACAAAATGTAAAATAAGGGCGGTCCCTTAAATAGGCTAGAGACAATGCCTATAGTGCCACCAAGTAGTAAAAATCCATTATGCCTCTCTGCGCAGGAGGGCATTTCTACGGTCACCACTGGCGTAGTAATGGTGGGACATGGTCGATAACCATCCCACGCAGATTGGACACCTGGTGTTTAACTGTCCTAAAGCGATCATCATTTTTCTGCGCAGCAGACTCAGTTTAGCCACTGCCAGTTTAATGTCACAGGTAATGCTGAAATCTATGCTTAAATGGGTACACTGTTTACCCACGTATATGAGGGAGCGAAGGACACTTCAACATGTATATGGAGAATTCCGTATTACAGTTGTATGCTGACATCCTGTACACACGTCTGGAATACGGAGCATGAACCCTCCCTAATGATTAATGCATTGCAAACATTACAATTACTGCATTTGTAGTAGCCCTTAGGATCCGAAAAAGAAAATGGTCTCTTTTATACTTGTACACAGGGTCAGCCTGCACAAGTGTGGTATATAATGACCGTCCCTTAGTGTATTCACAGAGGGGCTTAGATCGTGTTTCAACCCAAGGGAAATGTCACCTTCAACAGTGGGCCAGAATTTATGAGATTTGCCTAGTCATTTCTGAGCCCGTGGAGAACTTTTGAACAAGGGGACACCAAACCGATGTTCCTTGGTACTTGATGGTGCTGCGGGGTACCACAACGCTTGTTTAATTACAGTGGTGGGATAATGGCGATTTTTAATTTATCAGCCATACGCTCCATCTGAATAGCCCTATCGTCAGGATCTGAGCAGATCCTCTGACCCTCATGAATTGGGACTTGGGCAGACCCTTAAAAACATGTCTAGGGTAAAAACTATGACCATGCAGTATGGTATTCCGGTCCGTCGATTTCATGAAGAGAGTCGTGTAAGCAGCTGCTGGAGGCCGGAATTCATGGCAGAGGCAGCGCAGGAGCAGCAAGTTCCCGTAGTACAATGCGGCTGTGTGATGACGTCATTGCATCACTTGGTAAAAAATACCGCTACTGCCTTCAGTGACAAGGGAACCAAATTGTGTAGTACAGCAATATCAATGTAAAATACCAGTATCAGCTTGTATTTATTTAACGGTATCATATGTAAATATTTCTTTGGACGTTCAAAATATATACCCATGTTTATACTGGTACCGAAAAAAAAAAATAATATAAAAAAAAAACAAATAATGAATTGTTTCTGGTTTTACTTAATATGTCACCAGTGTTATGTTTAAATATTGAACTAGAAGAACAATTATTTTTCACATCAGTAACCATGCAGAAATACATTTCTCCCTTCTTTTTTAATCTGTATCAGACAGCAAGGCGTGAAACAATCCAGTAAACTGCACACTGTATCAGTTTACCTGCCCCACTGAGGATCACTGTACCCTAGAAATCCCAATGGTCTTACTGGGAATGTATAAACCCCAGTGGTGCAGTTAAAAGAAAGAGGAATGAGAGCCCTGCTCACTGGGGCGTGCCATGGAACAAAAAACTGAAATTAGTATATTGACAAAAGCAATGATGTGGTCCGCAGGAATAGGAGAGACAGGCACCCTCCCCAGACACTACATGAAGATGATGATCTTTGTTCATTTTCCTCCTTTGTGTGTGGTGACCTCTCTGCCCACAGGCTATGTTGTATCATGGTTGCTCATTAGGTGTTGTGCTTCTTTGGAACAGTTGGTAGTTCAGAAGGTCAAATGTCTTTCACTTATCAATGAAAGGTTCTTGAACCTTATCCGCAAGTGGAGGAATGACATTTGTCACATTAAATAGGCCAGTTGTTGTGAAAAGATCCCTGGAACAATCTGATCAGGTAGAGGTTAAAAAATGTTGGAAAGGTCACACCATGTGTTTTGACGTCTTGTCTTGGCAGATGGAGAAGAGGGTTTTGACTCAGTTATTTTTCTTTTCTTGTCCTTTTAATTGTTCTGGGCGGAACTCTCGACGTCTCTTGTTATATCTGTTTAACCAGTTGTGTGTGTGTTGATGGAACACTGAATGTCGCTCTACAATGGGGGAAATCGGGAATATAACTAACAAGACAAAAATACCAAATGCTACATGGTGGGCTCGTTTCCACCTCCTTTCTATTATGTTCCTACAATAGCTTTTCCATGAAAATAAACTGCCAGCACGGAATTCTACAACACTTGTCTTTTTTTATTATTTTGCTGCATTTTTCCACCACAATCATAAACATAATAGGTTGTGTGTTATATAAAGTGATTAGATGGTAAGCTCTTTGGGGCAGGGTCTGATGGGAATTGATTAAATAATTAACAGCTATAGACATGCTAATAATGATTTACAAAGGAAAATGAACTATGATAATTATCATTATTCCTGCCACTGCATCTATTACAAGATAAAAATGAAAGCAATATGAAGGAAAGACTGCACTTCTTTAAAACATATATCTTTATTGACCGTATCGGCAAACAGGAGCCACGGGCACGTCTAATGCATTTCAAAGGACACGCCTCCTAATGATAGTCTATGATTACGAAACGTGTCAGACCGCAAGTTTTCCTGGTTCTACGTGTTGTATAGATAGAGGATGGCTGAACTTCCTGAGTTCCCTATAGTTGGTAGTTAAACAACAACCAATAAGTCAATGGGGAGAAATCACAGTATAATTAGTATAAAATAGCATGGTAACTTACTGTAAATGGCTGTGTGGGACCTGGGAAATGGTCTGGGGAACATGTACATATTTATCATTCATACATTTAGAGGGTTACCGAAATCGAATGCTACATTCGAGGGTTACCAATGATTATCAATCTATTATACAGATAGAATAAAAATTAAATTAATATTAATACATTTCATACATTAGTTAAGAAAGTATATAATATAAATTATGTATAAATGGTATAAATGCAACAAGCCTTGGCACATTAGGAATGAGGATCCCTGACCTGAAGAGCTACAATGGAAGGGACAACATACAGATACAAGTGGAATGGGTACAAAGTGCTTAAAAGGGCTAACAATCATTTGTTTGCTGCTTCTCAGAAAGGTAGGATAACAGTCTAGATTTGAAAGTATTAATGGATGTCACCAGGCAAAGCGAGGAGAGGGAGGAGTTCCAAGGTAGGGAGCAGCAAGACGGAATGATTGATGTGGGGGCGATTGTGTGGGGATGGCAGCGAGTTTGTTAGGGTCTGTGGAGGAAGATTTTGCGAGGAATGAAGGCAAGGCTGGAACATAAGGTACCAAAGAGAGATAAGTAGGGAGGTGCAGTAGAGCCTGGGATTTAAGGTTAAAGTAGGGTATTGAATATGATTCTTTGTTTGATGGAAGCCCACCTATGGACTGAAGTATCAGGGTTGCGGGTTTTCTTTTGGAGGAGAGCGAGATCATCTGAGCTGTCGAGTTTTAAGATAGACTGGAGAAAGAAGTGATGAGAGGCCGGGAGATCCCAGTAGTAGAATTTACAGTAGTCAGACGAGGGGAAGTTATAAGGGCATGGATGAGCATTTTTAGTATGGAGGAGAAGAGAGAAAAGGGCGGATCTGGCAATATTGCGAGGGAAAAAAATGACACGTCCTAGTGACATTGTAAATGTGATGATGGAAGGAAAGAGAGGAGTGAAAAGATTACTCCAAGGCAGCGTGCAGATTCAACTGGTAATGACAATATTGTCATAGAGATGGAGAAGGGTGGACTAGATCCCAGTTTGGGGGGAAGATTATTATTCCGTTTTGGATAGATTGAGTTTAAGGCGGCGGTGCGCCATCCAGGAAGAAGTAGGGAGCAGACATTTAGAGATTTGGAATTGAACTTCAGGGGTTAAGTGATACTTAAAACTGAAAGAACTGATTATTTCTCCCCAAGAGAGATAGTGTAGAGGGAGAACAGCAATAAGGGTCCAAAATCGAGCTCCTATAATCGAGCAAAAGAGAAAGATCTGTTAGAGATATAAGAAGACAACCACACTGCAGCTTGATTTCTGATGCCCAGAGAATATAGAATCTGCATAAGTAGAGAGTGGTCCACAGTATCAAAGGCAGCCGATAGGTCAAGGAGAATGGGACCGAGAACTGTCCTTTGGCTTTGGCAGCTTGTAGGTCATTTGAGACTTTGCCGATGCCGTTTTAGTTGACCTGGTCGGAATCCTGATTGCAATGTGTCCAATAAGTTATTAGCATGAAGATATTTATAATGCATGTAGAGACGAAACATTCTAGGAGTTTTGATGCAAACCGTAAAAGGGACGCGGTGGTGTAGTTTTAGAGACAGGTAGGAATTAAAAATGTGAGAAAGACCGGGGGGGGGGGGGAGGATTTTAGCACAGTATCTGAGTAGGAAGGAGGGATTGGGATTGAGGGTTATACATTGTAAGCGGCGAGGACAAGGAGGTCGAAGACTTCAGAATGGGTCACAGGGGTGAAATATTCCATTGTGTATAAGTGTGCTGGAGGAGTGTTTAGCTGCTGAAAAGAGCCGAATTAAGACACAACAACATGAGCTTGAAATGGTTAAGTCTGCCTGACTGTGTGACTTTTTCCACAGCCGCTCAGCTGCATGAGTACAGCGGCGTAAGAACTTGGTATCTGAATTGAGCCAAGGAAGAGGGATTAGCAGGAGACGTTTGTGAGTTTGTAGGGGGCAAAGAGAGTCAATAGTAGTGGATAAGATAGAGTTATACGACTGTATTAGGGATCAGGGTTTAGAGTCAGACATGAGGGCGACGAGGCTAGAACTGAGAGAAAAGGTATAGCCGGAAGGTTTATTGCATGGTGTTTGCGAACAAGGACATTAGATGGAGTGTCAGAGGAGAGGGGAGAGTGAGAGTGGTGTAGAGAAAGTAATTAGATTGGATCAGAGGGGGAAGGAGTTACTAGCAAACTGAGAGACAGAAAGATTTTTAGTAAAGACCAAGTCCAGGAAGAGACCATCCTTATGGTGCTAGTGTTGGCCACTGCTGGAGGGAGAAGGAGGAAGTTAGGTGGGAGAAAGCGAGAGGGCCAGGATGCTTCATATTGTCAATGTGACAATTGAAGTCACCCAGAATTATAGCCGGACAGTCAGAGGAAAGAAATAGAGAGAGCCAGGTTTCAAACTCGTAGTGGAAGAGCTTGGGGCTGAGGCAGAAAGGGGTCTGTATACGACTGCTACCCATAGACATAAGGGGTGAAAAGTTGGAAGCATGGACTTCAAGTGAGGAAAAACCACAGAGGGTGGAGAGAGAAACAAGTTTAAAGCGTCGATAGGGGAAAACAGAAGACCTAATATTAATTATCTGGAGGGCTGAAAACACCGCTTATGATCTAGATGGCAGACAATACTGGCAAATGATCTGGAGGGCTGACAAAACAGGCTTAACAATACTGTGTAATGAACTTAAAGGGACTGATAAGGCTAATGAACTGGAGGTCTGGGCAACATGGCTAATGATCTGGAGGGCTGGCATACTGGCTAAGATCTGGGGGGGCTGACAATACTGGGTAATTATCTGGAGGGCTGACAACACAGGCTAGTGATCTGAGGGCCCAGCAAATAAAAAAAAAGCTCCATG
The DNA here is from genome assembly GCA_019447015.1 of Hymenochirus boettgeri. Lineage (NCBI taxonomy): Eukaryota > Metazoa > Chordata > Amphibia > Anura > Pipidae > Hymenochirus > Hymenochirus boettgeri. The sequence goes on from CM033469.1 coordinate 375,941,214, forward strand.
TCCAGACAGCATGTATACCATATAATATAAAATTCCCATTGCCCAGAAATACAGAATGGTAAATATAATATGCCTCCATTGCCCAGAAGCATACACAGACCTATAAATATAAAATGCCCCCATTGTCCATTACTATAATATGGATAATATAATATGGAAATATTATAATATTACAATATATAAAAGTCCATATAGACAATAGTATGACATTGGTCAGGCCTCTTAGGAATTGTAATTGATGTGAGGTATGCTTAAAGGAGCAGTGAACATTCAAATCTTTCAGGACCCATGATTCCTGTGTAAGATTAAAAGTGTGAGCGGAAAACAATGGGGACCCTTGTTGTAACAATTGTATCAGTGCAATATCATGTATATAATAATTCTGTGCATCAATTTACCTAATTGTTGCCAGGGGGTGGTGATGTGAGCAAACCTTCCGTAGGCTGCGTGCCCCTAACTGGCCAAACAGTGTCATGAACTTCTTTTTTGTTTTGTTTTATTCATAGGACACTGCCACGGCTGATTTTTACCACACATGGCGTGGGGGGGCAGCTTATACTTAAAGGGTAACAAAGCCAAAAAAAACTAATTTTGATCAATAATCAAAAAAGTTTTTTTTTTTTTTTAAACTTCAACCTGATCCAGGGACACATGCCTAAGGACCCATCCTTCCATTTTCATGCAGCATATTCAAGGGTAACTATAGTCAAAAAAACTATTTTGACTAATCAAAGGGTAACTAAAGTAAAAAAAGGGGTAACTAAAGTAAAAAAAAACACAACATTTTAACTAATCATCAACAACTTTTTTTTTTTTACCCCAACCCGACACAGTACACACACCTACTGTTCTACTGTATCCATATTGTGGCAGCAAGTACACACACCTACTATTCTACTACACATATTGTGGCAGCCATATTTAAAGGGAACTAAAGTAAAAAAATTTTTTGTTGATCAATAATTAAAAAAGTTTGTTTTTTTTAACTTCCAACCTGATCCAGGTACACGGGCCTACAGACCTACCCTTCCATTTTCATAGCAAGCCATATTTTAAAAGGGTAACTATAGTCAAAAAAAAACTATTTTGACTAATCAAAAGTTTGTTTTTTTTAACCCCCTCCCTCAACGTGACACGGTAAACACCTACTAACCTACCCCTCTATTACTATTGCAGCCATACCTAAAGGGTAACTAAGTCAAAAAAATAATTTTGACCAATCATCAAAAGTTATTCCCTTCCAAAATGCGGCCTTCAAGCCAAATTCAAAGTTTATACCTAAACTTTCCCTTTCTAGTTAATTTACTTGTTATCTTGGCAATGTCTGGGGGTCGAGATGACTGATCAAAGATCCAGAAGGGGAATGTCCTGAAAAGCCTGGGGAACCCTGCCTAAGGCTTGGGATCCAGGGTGATAAATCACTCTCTGATGTACCTTGAAATCATCCCTCTTGATCATCACTTTGTTTATTGTGAAGAGGCCTCTAACAGATTGTAAAAAGGAATCCAAACCCAGTCCGTAATCTCTAAGCATTGCTTTAGTAACTGAGGCAGCTGGAATTGACATTGTTTATGGATCTGTTATTTGTAAACATAATCGGGATATTGTAATTTTGAAAAAGGAACAACATGCATGTTGCATTCAAATTCTTGGTAATTTGTAACGCCAACGTTTCCTAATTTATTCATCTTTTCTTTTCTCTTTTTTGTAGATTGTTAAAAAGAAATGATACCATAAATCTTTAAGTCAATTGTCATTTTCATGTCCTTACCAATCACACCTCTAATCAAGTTCTTTTTTTTTACTATTTTATTGCTTGTTCAGTGGAGCTCTTTAAATGTGTATAGGAGTTCTCCTAAAATTGCCATTGCACTATTGCACTGACTGCAGGATGGCACGTTGGCTACAACTGGAATGTTTAAGGTTATGCAGACACAAACTAGACACACACTGCACACAGACACACACACACACTATACATACACTATACACACAAATTACACACATTCTATATTGAAGATAATACTATGGTCTTTTTTATATTGATGATAATAGCTATGGTCTATCTTATATTGATAATAATAGTTATGGTCTATCTTATTTGATAATAATAGCTATGGTCTATCTTATATTGATGATAATAGCTATGGTCTATCTTATATTATGATAATAGCCATGGCTATCTTATATTGATGATAATAGTTATGGTCTATCTTATATTGAAAAATAGCTATGGTTATCTTATATTGAAGATAATAGCTATGGTCTTTTTTTATTGATGATAATAGTTATGGTCTATCTATATTGATGATAATACCTGGTCTATCTTTTATTTGAAAATAGCCATGGTCTATCTTATATTAATGATAATATCTATGGTCTATCTTATATTAATATAATAGCATGGTCTATGTTAATTGATGATAATAGCCATGGTCTATCTTATATTGATAATATGTATGGTCTATCTTATATTGATGATAATAGTTATGGTCTATCATATATTTATGATAATAGCTGTGGTCTATTATATATTGATAATATTCATGTCTATCTTATATTGATAATAGCTATGGTCTATCATATATTTATGATAATAGCTGTGGTCTATTATATATTGATAATATTCATTGTCTATCTTATATTGATAATAGCTATGGTCTATCATATATTTATGATAATAGCTGTGGTCTATAATATATTGATAATATTCATTGTCTATCTTATATTGATAATACTTTATTACTTTATTACCTGCATTACTAACCAAATATTTATGGATAATTATTGTCCTCCATTCTGGCAGAGTAAGCTGTCAATCAAAGTCTGACTACTGACATCACAACCAATGTTTCACCTGCTGCCTCCTCAGCACCTGCTCAAGCATACAGTATTTAAAGCTCTTTGAGAAGAGGGAGGAGGCAGCTACATGTGCCAGAAAGGAATAGAACTTATTATTAAATATCTGGTTACAAATGTATGTATGAACTGGTAAAAATAGCAGTTGGGGTTTCAGGTAGATAGCTGTCAAGTGACCTGATTTTAGTTTTAATGTTGTTCATACATTTCATAAACTGTGTGGTAAGATTTTCCCATTGGTTTGAGGCAGAAGAATGAACACAAATTGATTCAGGTTTCCACTAAGGTGATGACAATCCCTGTAGGGTGGAGAAACATTTCATATCAGTCACTTATTCTACATGTAATGGACATCCATAGAGGATACAGGAACAAGGGATTTGCCCTCATTAAAGTTTATCATACTCTGCCCAATAAATAAACCCTTGTCAAGCCCTTTGCATTTTCCTTGACATTAACGCTATGTTAGGCAACTGTGGTTTCCTTTTGGAGATGATTATCAAAATGGCGTGTTGGGTCTACGCATTCTGCAGCATTAGATTAAAAGAATTTTTTTTAAAATGTATTTTCTAGAATTAAGGGCAACCGTGGTAATTGAAAGGAATTGCTTTCCTGAGTTTTTTTTACATTTTACTTTCATTATTTTTTTTTGTTTTGAAGATATTTACATATTTATGTGTGATATGGTAGGAGCATCATCCGACCCCCTGCACTTCCTGCTTCCTGCTCTACAACTATGAGACAGCTCCTCCCTGTGTGGGAAGCATTAACAAAGAGACAAAAATACACACACCTTACATACTCTCTCCCTGCTCCCCCCAACTTCTCATCTTCAGTCCTCCTTCGGTCACTGTAACTTGATCTCTTCCTGGTTTCTTCTGCTTTCTCCTGCACTGAGCATGTGCCAACCACAGATTAGAAGGAGGAACTAGTATTTGTGACCGTAGATTAAGAACCTTCCACCCCCTAACTTTCTGATCAGTGATTTTTTCATATCTTGAGTTGTGCAGCACGTAGAGAGGTGGTTGATGGCTCCCGCATCACACTTGCTCCACAGCAGTATTGCATGATGTCTGTGATCTGATTGGCTGCTCTGGTCTGGAGGAGTGAAAGAAACAGCCATTCACGGTATACGCCACTGTGTGACTGTGGCGTGGACCCTGATTGGCTGCTTCTTTCACTCCAGACCAGAGTAGCCAAACAGATCACAGACGTCATGCAGTACTGCTGTGGGAGATAGAGGACTTCTTGTTCAGAGTGTGCTTCAGGTCTGAGGTTGTGCTCAGTCAGTCAGCTGGCGGGACACCAGAGACTCACTCACTCTGTTATGTGGCTGTGGGGGAACAAATGCAGCATGATTAGCTGCTCTGGCTCCGTTGCTTGCTTGCTTAATTATAATAAGGCTCTGTTCTATAATTATCTAGGCTCTCTGGGTCGGTGGGGGTGAGCTTCCTGTAATTGAGTTGCTGCTGTAATGTCCAGTCTGTGCATGTGATGTGTTAAAAGAGAAGGGGAAGGTTTTCTTCTCCAATGAGGGGGGGACTGGGGAATCCTCCGCTTGCCCCTGCTCTTTTTTAAATGATTTTTTTTTATTCCATTTTTCCCGTCTTCCATTTATAGACAGAAAGCTGTTCTTACAGTCCTTGGAAGGTCAGCATGCACAGAATAAATGAAGTACCAGTAATTCAGTCTTGAGGGAAATGTCTAAATTATTATTAGTAGAAAAAATGAGTACTGTGATACTTGAAATGGACTAACAGTATGTTTTAGTAGGCAAGCTTTTTTTTTATTTACAATTGTATTAAATGTATACTGTTTCATTACAGGGCGATTCCGGTGGACCCTTGATTGGTGGTAAAAAGTGCAATTGTTTCTTTTGGAGATGGTTACGGTAATCCTAAAAAAAAACAGTATTTATACCCGACTTACAGAAAAATACCTGCAACGGATAAAGATGTAACTGGCGGAGCTGATTAGGGAACAGGATGCAATGGAAACTGGGGATACAATAAAAGGGAGAATGGTTAACATCTAACATCTAGACCTGGATGAATGAGAACCTTCACAATCATCTAACATCTAGAAATAATACTTTTTGCTAATATGGTTCCTCTTTAATTTATCAAAGATTATGTTTTTTGTGTTTAGTTCTCCTTTTCTGGATTAAACCTGATGACTGTTTATGTGCTAGGCATGTGTAAGAACATTCCCTCATTAGCCCATTACATAATTTAGATACTTATTTTTAATCATTAAAGGGCAAGTTCCACCTTAAAATAAAAATCTATATTTTTGGCCAAATAAAGTTTTGTGATACTTATTTTTCACCCTTAAACTTACTTACAAGAAGCAAATCCCTTGCCGGAAGGTTCAGCCTGCTCGGCTGCTGTTGCAAGTTGGTTAAGGCGGCCTCGGTAGTGGCTGTCAGCCATTGGCTTTTACATGTGTTGGGTAAAAAGGTAACTAACTAAACTTTCATAGTACTGGGGGTTCTGACCTGGAGGGTGGAGGTTCCGTTAAGATTAGATTACTTAGTAACAATTAAAAGGACCGCTCCCCCATATGTCTCCCATATACTGATGTCTGTAATTCAAATGAAAATAAAGAAATTACCATATTGCTATTTATATTACTATTTTTTATTTTTCCTGTCCACATATTTGGTTGTTATTTAAAACAGTAAAATTAATGTCAAAATGGAAACAATTGGAAATTTTACTGTATTTACCTAGTAAATTAGCAGCTTTTTTTTAACTGGTCAAAATCCAGTGACCAATCAGAAGTTACCATTTCTAGCTGAGAAATTCAGCCCAAACCTTGTGGCCCAGGGATTTCTCTCAGTGGCTAATTTGCCCGGGATCCAATCTGATGATTGATGTTGCCACTTTCTGTTTTGTTGGATGATGTTAATAAGTCACTGGGGAGCTTGGAAAAAAGGGAAGTCCCAACATTTGCATTAATTACATTCTTTTAGCATCTTATTGCACATTAGCCCCCAATAATAGGAAAAGAAACAGCAGTGTGTGGACCGGCAATATCAAGGAATATAGAATAAGTTCGCCCCCTGCTGGAGACATTAACAAGAAGGAATGTTTTTTTTCTTTACTTACATACATAGTAAATGTCAATTCTTACTTCATTATAACAAACATGGGATAGTTTTTGATTTTTTGATTATTTTAATCCTGAGTCACTTTCCTATCCAATAAAATGGATTTCATACAGATGGGGAGAGATTCCAACACTAAAACAAACCAGGGGTTCCCTAGCATCAGATTAAGTACTTTGACATCACGGGGACTCCCTTTCCCAAGTGCCTCTGAAGAAAGACAGGGAATTAGCTTCCCTTTTCAATGGACCACCAGGGCTGATTTGGGGAAAGACCAAGGGAGTTCAGCCCTGGTGGTCCACGGGAGGAAGTGAACTTGCCATCACACTTTCTTGAAACATCGTGTCCCATTTATTGCTTACCAAAGTAAGTAATAAATCAGACTCAATGTTTCAAATCGAAGGATGGTTTAAAGTCCAGGAGTGCTGCCATGAAGAAACTGAAGGGGCAGCAAGGAAAAGAAAAAAAACCCAAACCGCCCCTCTCCTTAGAGCTAGCTTTAAACCCTTCTCCCTACATCGTGACATCTTGGACATGATGGCCCTGGACTCATGGTCTTCATTGACTGTTATCCCCCAGTGTCGCTTTGACTGTTATCACTTTGCATCCTTTAGACTGTTATCCATTGGCGTCCTTTGACTGTTATCCACCATTGTCACTTTTCCAGTTATCCAATATCTGTCTGTCCATCTGTCTGTCAGTCTGTTTGTCTGTCTTTCTATCTGTCTATCTATATCTATCTATCTATCTATTATCTATCTATTATCTATCTATCTATCTATCTATCTATCTATCTATCTATCTATCTATCTGTCTATCTATCTATATCTATCTATTATCTATCTATTATCTATCTATTATCTATCTATCTATCTATCTTTCTTTCTTTCTTTCTTTCTTTCTTTCTTTCTTTCTTTCTTTCTTTCTTTCTGTCTGTCTGTCTGTCTGTCAGTCAGCCCGTCTGAGTGTCTGTCTGTCTGTCTGTCTACATATCTATCTATTATCTATCTGTCTATCCGTCCGTCTGTCTGTCTGTCCGTCTGTCTGAATGTCAGTTGGTCCTTCTGTCTGTCTGTCTGTCTTTCTATCTGTCTGTCTCTCTGTTTGTCAGTCTGTCTATCTATCTATCTATATTTCTTTCTTTCTTTCTTTCTTTCTGTCTGTCTGCCTGCCTGTCTGTCTGTCTGTCTGTCTGTCTGTCCGTCCGCCCGTCTGAGTGTCTGTCTGTCTGTCTACATATCTATCTATCTATTATCTATCTGTCTGTATGTCTGTCTGTCTGTCTGTCTGTCTGTCCATCCGTCCGTCTGTCTGAATGTCAGTTGGTCCTTCTGTCTGTCTGTCTGTCTATCTATCTGTCTGTCTCTCTGTTTGTCAGTCTGTCTGTCTGTCTACACATCTATCTATCTATTCACCTCCACGTGCCCTCCGCCCCTTGTAATGTTTGAAATTGCCAAGTGTTTAGACTCAGCCACCATGAGCCATATATTACAATTCTGAGGCACCTTTTCAAAGTTTGGCTCAGATGCCAAAAACCCTAGATGCATACCTGCCCATTTCCCCTACTGTGAAGCCCTATATATCCCCCATACGTACGTGTTTTCTTATTTTTGTTTCTATTGTTTTACATGTCAACATGTAACTTGATCCTGCCAATAAAGCTCTTTTTGATTTAATTTGATTTGATATAGATAGATTTCTTTATATTTTCTTTTTCTTGATTAGAATGATAGGTTGAACATTTGTTGGATAACCGGTATGTGATATAATCCTCGTCAGGTAAGTAACTGCACACAGACACCATGCTGCTCTTTCTTCCTCAGTTCAAGGAGATAACAACAGTTTTATTATTACAACAGTTTCCTACATAGCACACAAATCACACAAATCACATTTTACATAACATTGAATCTGCAGCTGTATGACAGCACACATACTAATGCATCAATATATTTCTACTAAAGTACTATTTATGAATATTGCAGCCAAAATAACCGTATAGTGTCCCTTTAAATACCGTTTGTTACAAGCATCACTTATAGATTTAGTAAACAAGTTAATTGACCTTTGCTGGAATTCATTTATATTGGGCATTGTGTTCCGTTTAATAGGTTAGCAGCAGAGATGGGAAACCATTGTCTGCCCAGCTGTTGGGGAACCAGCATCCCTAGACTGATTGGATTAGTGTAGTGTAGTGTATTCCATCCTCAGCATCTAATTCCAAAGTCAAATACCTTGTTTGTATGGCCCCTATTTATAAAGGATCGATACTGGGAAATACTAATATGGCTATGTGAAGGTTCTCATTCATCCAGATCAGGATATATCTGTGGTATTCAGAAATTCATTCTGAATTGAGAAAGCCTGTCACGACTACCAAAACATCTTTAAGAATTAATGTTTCAAGCTTCTTACACACAGGCGCCCACAATCCGCTACAAACGAGCAGCTGATGAACAGCCATGTAGGTGACAATTGCCCCTGTGTATGTGTTCATTATACCGTGCAGAGCGACCAAGGCCGTCTCTAGACATTATGGCATCTGAAAGAAAATCCCGAATGCTGCTCCACCCCCTGACGTGTCACAGCACCGGAAGGGGTGTGATTTTAGAATTTAAAGTGGGTGGTACTTTTCCGGAAGTGGGTGTGGCTTGACCAGACGTAGAAGGGGCTTTAAACACATTGATTTAACTGTCATTATCATTGTATGTACATATCAATCCTCCATTTATTTAATATACATTAAGGGCCACCACGTCAAGGTAGACACTTTCAGAAGAAGAAAACTGGGATTTTCATTACATACTGGCAGCAAACTGGCAATTTCACCATGGGAATGTCATTACATACTGGTAGCCATGGGAATTTCATTACATACTGGTAGCCATGGGTTTTTCATTACATACTGGTGGCCATGGGGATTTCATTACATACTGGTAGCCATGGGTTTTTCATTACATACTGGTAGCCATGGGAATTTCATTACATACTGGTAGCCATGGGTTTTTCACTACATATTTAGACAAAGACAAACAAACTATCATGTACACTCCCGACTCCAGTCTTTAGGGACTATAAGGCTGGGTGCCACAGTAAGCTGGCAGGCATCTGGTATATCATGTAGAGGAAAACTGTGCACACCAGACCTGATGCAAACGGTGTTTATCGGTACATCAAAAAACACCACGTAACGTTTCGGTGCCCATGCACCTTCATCAAACACATACAAAATGTAAAATAAGGGCGGTCCCTTAAATAGGCTAGAGACAATGCCTATAGTGCCACCAAGTAGTAAAAATCCATTATGCCTCTCTGCGCAGGAGGGCATTTCTACGGTCACCACTGCGTAGTAATGGTGGGACATGGTCGATAACCATCCCACGCAGATTGGACACCTGGTGTTTAACTGTCCTAAAGCGATCATCATTTTTCTGCGCAGCAGACTCAGATTTAGCCACTGCCAGTTTAATGTCACTACGGTAATGCTGAAATCTATGCTTAAATGGGTACACTGTCTTACCCACGTATATGAGGGAGCAAGGACACTTCAACATGTATATGGAGAATTCCGTATTACAGTTGTATGCTGACATCCTGTACACACGTCTGGAATACGGATGCATGAACCCCTCCCTAATGATTAATGCATTGCAAACATTACAATTACTGCATTTGTAGTAGCCCTTAGGATCCGAAAAAGAAAATGGTCTCTTTTTATACTTGTACACAGGGTCAGCCTGCACAAGTGTGGTATATAATGACCGTCCCTTAGTGTATTCACAGAGGGGCTTAGATCGTGTTTCCAACCCAAGGGAAATGTCACCTTCAACAGTGGGCCAGAATTTAGTGAGATTTTGCCTAGTCATTTCTGAGCCCGTGGAGAACTTTTGAACAAAGGGGACACCAAACCGATGTTCCTTGGTACTTGATGGTGCTGCGGTACCCACCAACGCTTGTTTAATTACAGTGGTGGGATAATGGCGATTTTTAAATTTATCAGCCATACGCTCCATCTGAATAGCCCTATCGTCAGGATCTGAGCAGATCCTCTTGACCCTCATGAATTGGGACTTGGGCAGACCCTTAAAAACATGTCTAGGGTAAAAACTATGACCATGCAGTATGGTATTCCGGTCCGTCGATTTCATGAAGAGAGTCGTGTAAGCAGCTGCTGGAGGCCGGAATTCATGGCAGAGGCAGCGCAGGAGCAGCAGTTCCCAGTAGTACAATGCGGCTGTGTGATGACGTCATTGCATCACTTGGTTAAAAAATACCGCTACTGCCTTCAGTGAGCAAGGGAACCAAATTGTGTAGTACAGCAATATCAATGTAAAATACCAGTATCAGCTGTATTTATTTAACGGATATCATATGTAAATATTTCTTTGGACGTTCAAAATATATACCCATGTTTATACTGGTACCGAAAAAAAAAAATAATAATAATAAAAAAAACAAATAAAATGAATTGTTCTGGTTTTACTTAAATATGTCACCAGTGTTATGTTTAAATATTGAACTAGAAGAACAATTATTTTTCACATCAAGATAACCATGCAGAAATACATTTTCTCCCTTTCTTTATTTAATCTGTATCAGACAGCAAGGCGTGAAACCTAATCCAGTAAACTGCACACTGTATCAGTTTACCTGCCCCAAACTGAGGATCACTGTTACCCTAGAAATCCCAATGGTCTTACTGGGAATGTATAAACCCCAGTGGTGCAGTTATAAAGAAAGAGGAATGAGAGCCCTGCTCACTGGGGCGTGCCATGGAACAAAAACTGAAATTAGTATATTGACAAAAGCAAATGATGTGGTCCGCAGGAGAATAGGAGAGACAGGCACCCTCCCCAGACACTACATGAAGATGATGATCTTTGTTCATTTTCCTCCTTTGTGTTGGGTGACCTCTCTGCCCACAGGCTATGTTGTATCATGGTTGCTCATTAGGTGTTGTGCTTCTTTGGAACAGTTGGTAGTTCAGAAGGTCAAATGTCTTTCACTTATCAATGAAAGGTTCTTGAACCTTATCCGCAAGTGGAGGAATGACATTTGTCACATTAAATAGGCCAGTTGTTGTGAAAAGATCCCTGGAACAATCTGATCAGGTAGAGGTTAAAAAATGTTGGAAAGGTCACACCATGTGTTTTGACGTCTTGTCTTGGCAGATGGAGAAGAGGGTTTTGACTCAGTTATTTTTCTTTTTCTTGTCCTTTTAATTGTTCTGGGCGGAACTCTCGACGTCTCTTGTTATATCTGTTTAACCAGTTGTGTGTGTTGATGGAACACTGAATGTCGCTCTACAATGGGGGAAATCGGGAATATAACTAACAAGACAAAAATACCAAATGCTACATGGTGGGCTCGTTTCCACCTCCTTTCTATTATGTTCCTACCAATAGCTTTTCCATGAAAATAAACTGCCAGCACGGAATTCTACACCACTTGTCTTTTTTTATTATTTTGCTGCATTTTTCCACCACAATCATAAACATAATAGGTTGTGTGTTATATAAAGTGATTAGATGGTAAGCTCTTTGGGGCAGGGTCTGATGGGAATTGATTAAATAATTAACAGCTATAGACATGCTAATAAATGTATTTACAAAGGAAAATGAACTATGATAATTATCATTATTCCTGCCACTGCATCTATTACAAGATAAAAATGAAAGCAATATGAAAGGAAAGACTGCACTTCCTTTAAAACATATATCTTTATTGACCGTATCGGGCAAACAGGAGCCACGGGCACGTCTAATGCATTTCAAAGGACACGCCTCCTTAATGATAGTCTATGATTACGAAACGTGTCAGACGCAAGATTTTCCTGGTTCTACGTGTTGTATAGATAGAGATGGCTGAACTTCCTGAAGTTCCCTATAGTTCGGTAGTTCAAAAACAAACCAATTAAAGTCAATGGGGAGAAATACACAGTATAATTAGTATAAATAGCAATGGTAACTTACTGTAAATGGCTGTGGGACCTGGGAAATGGTCTGGGGAACATGTACATATTATATCATTCATACATTTAGAGGGTTACCGAAATCGAATGCTACATTCGAGGGTTACCAATGATTATCAATCTATTATACAGATAGATAAAAATTAAATTAAATTAAATACAATTTCATACATTAGTTAAGAAAGTATATATATAAATTATGTATAAATGGATATAAATGCAACAAGCCTTGGCACATTAGGAATGAGATCCCTGACCTGAAGAGCTTACAATGGAAGGGACAACATACAGATACAAGTGGAATGGGTACAAAGTGCTTAAAAGGGCTAACAATCATTTGTTCTGCTGCTTCTCAGAAAGGTAGGATAACAGTCTAGATTTGAAAGTATTAATGGATGTCACCAGGCAAAGCGAGAGAGGGAGGGAGTTCCAAAGGTAGGGAGCAGCAAGAGCGAATGATTTATGGTGGGAGGCAGCAGTGTTTGTTGGGGGGTCTGTGGAGAAGATTTCCTTGCGAGGAATGAAGGGCAAGGCCTGGAACATAAGGTACCAAGAGAGAAGATAAGTAGGGAGGTGCAGTAGAGCCTAGGGATTTAAAGGTTAAAGTAGGGTATTGAATATGATTCTTTGTTTGATGGGAAGCCACCCTATGGACTGAAGTATCAGGGTTGCGGGTTTTCTTTTGGAGGAGAGCGAGATCATCTGAGCTGTCGAGTTTAAGATAGACTGGAGAAAAGAGTGATGAGAGGCCGGGAGTCCAAGTAGTAGAATGTTACAGTAGTCAAGACGGGAGATTATAAGGGCATGGATGAGCATTTTAGTAGTGGAGAAAGAGAGAAAAGGGCGGATCTTGGCAATATTGCGAGGGAAAAAAATGACACGTCCTAGTGACATTGTAAATGTGATGATGGAAGGAAAGAGAGGAGTGAAAGATTACTCCAAGGCAGCGTGCAGATTCAACTGGGTTAATGACAATATTGTCAATAGAGATGGAGAAGGGTGGACTAGATCCCAGTTTAGGGGGGAAGATTATTAATTCCGTTTTGGATAGATTGAGTTTAAGGCGGCGGTGCGCCATCCAGGAAGAAGTAGAGAGCAGACATTTAGAGATTTGGAATTGAACTTCAGGGGTTAAGTGATACTTAAAACTGAAAGAACTGATTATTTCTCCCAGAGAGATAGTGTAGAGGGAGAACAGCAAGGGTCCTAAAATCGAGCCCTATAATCGAGCAAAAGAGAAAGATCTGTTAGAGATATAAGAAGACAACCACACTGCAGCTTGATTTCTGATGCCCAGAGAATATAGAATCTGCATAAGTAGAGAGTGGTCCACAGTATCAAAGGCAGCCGATAGGTCAAGGAGAATGAGGACCGAGAACTGTCCTTTGGCTTTGGCAGCTTGTAGGTCATTTGAGACTTTGCCGATGGCCGTTTTAGTTGACCTGGTCGGAATCCTGATTGCAATGTGTCCAATAAGTTATTAGCATGAAGATATTTATAATGCATGTAGAGACGAAACATTCTAGGAGTTTTGATGCAAACCGTAAAAGGGAGACAGGGTGGTAGTTTTAGAGACAGGTAGGAATTAAAAATGTGAGAAAGACCGGGGGGGGGGGGGGGGGATTTTAGCACAGTATCTGAGTAGGAAGGAGGGATTGGGATTGAGGGTATACATTGTAAGCGGCGAGGACAACAGGAGGTCGAAGACTTCAGAATGGGTCACAGGGGTGAAATATTCCATTGTGTATAAGTGTGCTGGAGGAGTGTTTAGCTGCTGAAAGAGCCGAATTAAGACACAACAACATGAGCTTGAAATGGTTAAAGTCTGCCTGACTGTGTGACTTTTTCCACAGCCGCTCAGCTGCATGAGTACAGCGGCGTAAGAACTTGGTATCTGAATTGAGCCAAGGAAGGGGATTAGCAGGGAGACGTTTGTGAGTTTGTAGGGGGGCAAAGGAGTCAATAGTAGTGGATAAGATAGAGTTATACGACTGTATTAGGGAATCAGGGTTAGAGTCAGACATGAGGGCGACGAGGCTAGAACTGAGAGAAAAGGATATAGCCGGAAGGTCTATTGCATGGGTGTTGCGAACAAGGACATTAGATGGAGTGTCAGAGGAGAGGGGAGAGTAGGTGGTAGAGAAAGTAATTAGATTGTGATCAGAGAGTGGGAAGGAGTTACTAGCAAACTGAGAGACAGAAAGATTTTTAGTAAAGACCAAGTCCAGGAAGAGACCATCCTTATGGGTGCTAGTGTTGGTCCACTGCTGGAGGGAGAAGGAGGAAGTTAGGTGAAGAAAGCGAGAGGGCCAGGATTGCTTCATATTGTCAATGTGACAATTGAAGTCACCCAGAATTATAGCCGGACAGTCAGAGGAAAGAAATAGAGAGAGCCAGGTTTCAAACTCTGTAAGGAAAGCGTCTGGGGCTGAGGCAGAAAGGGGTCTGTATACGACTGCTACCCATAGACATAAGGGGTGAAAAAGTTGGACAGCATGGACTTCAAGTGAGGAAAAACCACAGAGGGTGGAAGAGAAACAAGTTTAAAGCGTCAGATAGGGGAAAACAGAAGACCTAATTATTAATTATCTGGAGGGCTGAAAACACCGGCTTATGATCTAGATGGCAGACAATACTGGCAAATGATCTGGAGGGCTGACAAAACAGGCTTAACAATACTGTGTAATGAACTTAAGGACTGATAAGGCTAATGAACTGGAGGTCTGGCAACACTGGCTAATGATCTGGAGGGCTGGCAATACTGGCTAATGATCTGGGGGGGCTGACAATACTGGGTAATTATCTGGAGGGCTGACAACACAGGCTAGTGATCTGATGGGCCCAGCAAATAAAAAAAAAAGCTCCATGTCCAGCAGCATGTATACCTATAAATATAAAATTCCCCATTGCCCAGAAATTACAGAATGGTAAATATAATATGCCTCCATTGCCCAGAAGCATACACAGACCTATAAATATAAAATGCCCCCATTGTCCATTACTATAATATGGATAATATAATATGGATAATATAATAATATTACTATGTATAAAAAGTCCATATAGACATAGTATGACATTGGGTCAGGCCTTAGGGAAATTGTAATTGATGTGAGGTATGCTTAAAGGAGCAGTGAACATTCAAATCTTTCAAGGACCCAT
This sequence comes from Hymenochirus boettgeri, assembly GCA_019447015.1. NCBI lineage: Eukaryota > Metazoa > Chordata > Amphibia > Anura > Pipidae > Hymenochirus > Hymenochirus boettgeri. The sequence goes on from CM033469.1 coordinate 375,956,315, forward strand.
GATTCCTGTGTAAGATTCCAAAAGTGTGAGCGGAAACAATGGGGACCCTTGTTGTAACAATTGTATCAGTGCAATATCATGTATATAATAATTCTGTGCATCAATTTACCTAATGTTGCCAGGGGGTGATGTGAGCAAACCTTCCTGTAGGCTGCGTGCCCCTAACTGGCCAAACAGTGTCAGGAACTTCTTTTTTTGTTTTGTTTTATTCATACTGGACACTGCCCGGCCTGATTTTTATCACACACACTGGCGTGGGGCAGCTATACTTAAAGGGTAACTAAAGCCAAAAAAAACTAATTTTGATCAATAATCAAAAAAGTTTTTTTTTTTTTTTAAACTTCCAACCTGATCCAGGTACACATGCCTAATGACCCATCCTTCCATTTTCATGGCAGCCATATTCAAAGGGTAACTATAGTCAAAAAAACTATTTTGACTAATCAAAGGGTAACTAAAGTAAAAAAAAGGGGTAACTAAAGTAAAAAAAAACAAACATTTTAACTAATCATCAACAAAGCTTTTTTTTTTTTACCCCCAACCCGACACAAGTACACACACCTACTGTTCTACTTATCCATTATTGTGGCAGCAAGTACACACACCTACTATTCTACTTATCCATTATTGTGGCAGCCATATTTAAAGGGTAACTAAAGTAAAAAAATTTTTTTTGATCAATAATTAAAAAAGTTTGTTTTTTTTAACTTCCAACCTGATCCAGGTACACGCGCCTACAGACCTACCCTTCCATTTTCATAGCAGCCATATTTAAAGGGTAACTATAGTCAAAAAACTATTTTGACTAATCAAAAAGTTTGTTTTTTAACCCCCTCCCTCAACGTGACACAGGTAAACACACCTACTAACCTACCCCTCTATTACTATTGCAGCCATACCTAAAGGGTAACTAAAGTCAAAAAAATAATTTTGACCAATCATCAAAAGTTATTCCCTTCCAAAATGCGGCCTTTCAAGCCAAATTCAAAGTTTATACCTAAACTTTCCCTTTCTAGTTAATTTACTTGTTTATCTTGGCACATGTCTGGGGGTCGATGACTGATCAAAGATTCCAAGAAGGGGCCAACTGTCTGAAAAGCCTGGGGAACCCCTGCTCTAAGGCTTGGGATCCAGGGTAAATCACTCTCTGATGTACCTTGAAATCATCCCTCTTGATCATCACTTTGTTTATTGTGAAGAGGCCTCTAACAGATTGTTAAAAAGGAATCCAACCCAGTCAGTAATCTAAGCATTGCTTAGTAACTGAGCAGCATGACTTGCATTGTTTATGGAATCTGTTATGACAGCATAATCAGGGATATTGTATTTTTGAAAAAGACAACATGCATGTTGCATCAAATTCTTTGGTAATTTTTGAACGGCAAACGTTTCCTAATTATTTCACTTTTCTTTCTCTTTTTGTAGATTGTAAAAAGAAATGATACCATAAATCTTTAAGTCAATGTGCACTTATCATTCCTTACCAATCACACCTCTAATCAAGTCTTTTTTATTACTAATTTTAGCTTGTTCAGTGGAGCTCTTTAAATGTGTATAGGAGTTCTCCTAAAATTCCAATTGCACTGACTGCAGGATGCGCACGTTGGGCTACAACTGGAATGTTAAGGTTAGGGAGGGCTCGTCAATCAGCAGTTGGATAGTTCGCTAATTCCCCTGGCAGTCAGTTGATTGAGACTCTAAAATTTTGACCACTGTGATGGACAATCATGGAGCTACTCTATTCATCCTCATCATCTAACTATTCTTACAGATTATTTCATCATGGTCACATAAAGTCCTAAGAGGCCAGAAAAAAACAAGACAAACAGGATATGAATTGAGCATGCTTTGTAAAGCCAGTCTTTTCCCCATCTCATCTAAAACAACAAGTGGGCAAAGAACCATATTTATGAATGAAATGAAACTCAATTTATATTTCTTATGGTTCTGTTCTCCAAAATTATTATTCTTAAGGTCTCATCCTGACTCCAAAGGGAAAGGGAGACTGGAGTATGGCAGTTCCTATAGCCATGCTATGGTGTGAAAATAAACAGGTGAAGAAAAGGAAGTGTATTGTGACGAAGTGAAGGGTGGAATAAAGAGATAACCCTGTATAGAGTCGTGGTCCAGGTGCCTAGGCCCTGAACCCAACACTAATACCCAATCCTCAGTTATACAAACGGACACTCCACATAAACTGGATGGTCAGATACTCACACTTCGTAGTCTGTTTCCCCCGGGAGCAGCTGACCAATGTCTGTTGCCTCAGAATCACACAAAGACTGTACAAATAAAAAGGGCGACTCGCAATGTTAAAGTAACATGGTTGCACTGTAACAGTAGTTAAAACTTCATTTTATTAGTTCATTTAAAAAATTAGCCAAACACCTGACGAGTTTTGTGCTAAAACTAGTAGTTATTCATAGGTACACATAGATTAGGGTAACTACCTTAAATACCAGGAAGGGGAAACACCCTCCCTGACATCACACATCACTCCTCACCCAGAACTCCTCAACAGTGTATCTTCCTATTGGTCAGCTCGCGGACCAGAAGGAAGAAGCGGTGGAATAGTTTGCAGCGATCAAAACTTCTATAGGTATGTACCTATATAGGTCTATAGGTAAGTTGAACCCAGGGGTGAGGACCTAGCGGTTAAGGTTCTCAGCCTGGGTATTTTTAAAGGGCCAAACAAGAAGATATAGTTGCAGACATCTCACCCTGCCATTTCAGGCTTCCGGGCAGGGTGGGAAAGTGGGCGTGATGAGTGGGCATTATGTCACGCGGAGGTGAGACGTGATGTCCCGCAGAGGTAAGGCTAGTGTACTAGGGGTGGTGGGAGGCTGGGTTAGGGCAGAGTTAGGAGCGTTCTCAGGGCAGGGTCGGCAAAAGGGTACTTAACCGATAAGATCTTTGGCGGGTGTGCGGAAGACCACCCCAGAATGAGGGAGACTCCCCCGAGATGCGGAAGGGGTGGGAAACCTGTCTTTTAAGACCCCTACCAATATGGAACCAAGGGGCGCTGCCATCCCTTGTAACAAAAAAAGGTGAGATATATGGTTTTTTCTATGTGATTCGCTGTAAATGTTTATATTGTATGGAAAGAAATAGGTTAAAATATATAAAATCTTTCAAAATATTTATGCAATCAGAGGTCATAAAGAAATCTGCATGGCTATAAGTCCTAATATAACATGGTTACTGTACATGTTTTTCTCTTTTTGTAGATTTTGTTTTTTGTCTGTCACATAAAATTATTTTTGTAATTCATACCGTTTACCTGAGTTGTTTTGTACAAATCTGTAAGGAAGGAATCACATTGTCCTGACACCTTTAACTGACCAGTTTCCACACATTTGGAAAATGAATTGGTTGTTATCTAGTATTACTGAACAGAACACTAAGCACTGTTCACACTCTAGATCATTTCAGGCCAAACAGTCATTGTCAGCCTTGTGTGTGTGGCGCCATCTGGTGATATTATTTAACAATTCATTCTTCTGGATCACAATACATGGTAAGGGAGCAACATTCTTTGTTCTCCCACGTCATGATAAATATTCTGATTAGCGAATTAATAAACTGATGAATTTCATTCCGCCATTGGTTCCGGGGAATGTGTTAAAATTTCACAGTGAGTGAAGCAGAGTTTAGAATTTTTGACATCAAATTGCTACAACAAATTTTGAAATTCAAAAAAATCCAAATTTCGACTTTTTGGATTTGTTTTTGATGTTTGAATAACAGACAATGACAATTATCCAGCTATAGAGACAAAATGGCAGGATCCTAACAAATTTTTCCCACATTCAGACTGCTAATACTAGAAATGGCTCTGTGTTAAGTGAATCCCTGTTGAAAAAGGATAGTGGAGTTTTGGTGGATAACAAACTTTAATGTAGCAAGCAGTGCCAGGCAATCAGGCAGCAACAGCCAGAGCCAGCATGGTATTGTCTTGTATAAAGAGAGGTATGGATTCAAGGGAGGAAAATATTATTCTCCCTCTTTACAAAGCATTGGTAAGGACTCATTTGGAATATGCAGTGCAATTTTAGAATCCTGTGCACAAACAGGACATCTTGGAAATGGAAAGGGCAACTAGAATAAAATGGGGGAGCCTGAATATAAAGGCAGATTGGATAATTTACAATTATGTACTAGAGAAAAGGCGCTTGTGTGGGAATAAGATTACTGTGTATAAATACATTAACGGGCCATACAATAAACTATCTGGGGCATTGTTCACCAATAGAACATGTCAGAGGACATGCGGACATCTCTTATGACTGGAAGAAAAAAAGTTTAGTGCCAAGTTCATAAAGGGTTTTTCACTGTGAGAACGGTAAAGCTATGGAACTGTCTTCCAGTGGGCGTTGTTATGGCAGGTTCATTGGATAATTTCAAAAAAAGCTGGATGAGTTTCTAAAAAAAAAAGAAAGTTGCAAGTTACTGGTATTGATTCATAAAGTAGAGTTGATCCAGGGAGATTTCCGATTGCCACTTGGAGTCAGAAAGGATTTGTTTTCCCTTCATAATTCTGGTGGGTTATTTTTGCCTTCCTCAAGGCAGGAAATGTGGGTAGATTGGACTGGATGGACGTATGTCTTTATTCAACCTTAAATACTATAACTATACTATACTGTACTGTACTGTACTGTACTGTACTGTACTAAACTGTACTGTACTATATTATACTATACTGTACTGTACTGTACTATACTATACTATTCTATACTATACTTTACTATACTCTACTATACTATACTCTACTATACTGTACTATACTATACTACAAACACCTACATGTAACCAAGTACAATGGGCCACCCAGAGAATTAAGTGAGTTACATAGTAGTAACTAAAAATCAATGGGCATGTAAATTCAAAAGAGGCAGTTTTATCCAAAAACTCCACATGTTCAAACATAAATACTATACTACACTACACTACACTATACTATACTATACTATACTATACTATACTATACTACACTATACTATACTATACTATACTATACTATACTATGAGCAGTGCTCATTCTCCGTACAGAAGAATATTATCGCTCATATCCTAAACTAGTTCTTGCTTTAGAAAACACAAGTGCTTCTTAGTTGCTGGTTGAAGCCTTAGCATCAACAGGAGGGTAACATGATGCAATCAAAAGGCAGAAAACAGTGGACCTCAATCTGCTATCAACACCCTGTAGTTTCCTACCGTAGACATGAAATATCCAGGATTAAAAATCTCTCACAAGGCTTATGAAATCAGGATCAACTGCTATGAATGAACTGACATTCTCCATCTCAACAAGGTGAACTTGCTGTTCCTTCATATTTCAAGTTTACCACGCTCTCCGCTAGACTGTCCTTCAAAGCCATTTCCATTATTTTACATTGTGATGTGTATTAAACCATATGATTTTCCCTTGTGTATGATAACACTAGCTTCTAATCCCCCAGAGCTCTAGTATAGTCATTATGATGGCTCACACTGAGGTAGAAATTTCATTTATGACCAACATTGATATTTGTCCTTTGCCTTGGGGAAAACTCCGACATTCACAGTATCTGAAATGTAGAAAAATATATGGTGTGAATGAGCTATTAACCTAGTTACCTATTGCTGGTATTGTGTCAGGACTGGGAGCCCATGGTGAATTATACTGCAGCCGTTCTAATAAAATACATCTAGTTTGCAGTAAATCCTTTTCCTCCAATAATAAATAGTATTTCATTGGCTTGGAAATTCTAAGGTAAAATGTGCCCTCTTTACAAAAAAAATATTAATATTTTCTAGTTATTTTATCTTTATTTAATAACAATGATTATAATAGATGAGATCTATAAAGGATGGAATATTGCTTAAAGGCTATCTCCTTTAAGTTTTTCAGTTTCAATGAAGAAAGGGAGGTAAAGGAATTATGTCTTACTTCCTGTTCTCCAATTAAACCAGTAGGAGGCCTGAGCAAAGAGAAAGAACTTACCTGGGATCTCCCTCCTCGTCGGGGCCTGTCAGAGGAATAGGGAAGCAGGATTGTGGGTACTTTCTTTTCTCTTTTCTCTTGTCTCCTGCTGGTTTAATTGAAGAACGGGAGGTAAGAAATAATTCCTTTACCTCCCGTTTCTTAATTAACTTAAAAAAACTCAAGTCATATTTTAGAGTGGAGCGTGGTATCTATTAGTCATGAAGGCGGGTTCCAAAGTTTAACCCAGTTCAGACTCAGAACTGATAGTTCCGAAGTTCTGACAGAAATATCTTATAGGTGAAAACTCAATTCTGAATAAGTGAACCTTTAATTCCGAATATGGGAGAAATAGTGAATATGCAAGCCTTTGATTTCAAATATAACTATTGCTATTTATACCTTAAATATAATTGGAACTTAAAGATTTTTTTAACTCCCATTGACTTCTATGGGACTGTTTTCGGATTTTCAAATTTTAAAATTTTACCAAAAATCCATTTACAGAACGGAACCCGCCAGTTTCGAACATCTCTAGTGTTTATGAAACAACAAAAGGGAAATACTACATTGAATAAGAATTATACTTTGTATAGATCTGAATCTATATATTTATTATTCACTTAATTAATATTAAGCCCGATAAAGGGTAAACATTTGTATGAAACTTCACCTTTAGCCATGCAACAGCAGAGAATAAGTACTTACAATATGGCTCCCTCACTAAATCTTATTGAATTGTATTGATGTGTAAATATATTCAAATAAAGACAAGGTTTAACTTGAAAATAATGAATATGAGGGACAGGCCCCCTAGATCCCCCAATAAAGCAGCAAAACTGCTCAATTATGAGCTTTTATAATAACCTGCTCTTTACTGATTTTGACACCCAACTTATGTGTAATTTGAACACATAATTTCCCTGCAAAAAGCAATTAGAGTAAATCTATTATTCTATCTAAGGTTCCTGCCTTGTTCTCTGGTGCCAGCAGTTAGTCATCCATTTGTTACTTACTTGGGCTTTTAACTTTATGGCTGTAAAAGGGATATTACAAATAAATTTGGAAGATTATCCCAGAGCCACAGCCGATCGGGGGGAAAATCTCCCAAATGAGATTCACCATTGGGTCTGCATCTCTTGGTAATTTAAGCCTATGTTAAGTATTTTATGCCATTTAACAGCTGGCATTAAATACTCATGTCGAAGAGCCACACAGCAGCTTGTGATGACCCAGTGAATATGAACTGCTCGGGGATCAACCAATAAACCTTTTTATGAAGGATAAACAAATAAGACTCAGTAAACTTGTACTTGTACTGCAAGATCAACCAAGTCAGCAGATTCCAGATGATAAATAGATAATGGTTAATGATGAAAGACCCAGTGAAGTTGTACACCATGAAGAAGATCAACAAACCCGGCAGGTTCCAGGTGATAAATAGATAATGGTTAATGATGGAAGATCCAATGAACTTGTACACAATGAAGAAGATGAACCAAGCCGGCAGATTCCCAATGATAAAGAGATAATGGTTAATGACGGAAGATCCAGTGAACTTGGACACCATGAAGAAGATGAACCAAGTCAGCAGATTCCCGATTATTTAGAGATAATGGTTAATGATGGAAGATCCAGTGAACTTGTACACCATGAAGAACATCAACCAAGTCAGTAGATTCCAGATGGTAAATAGATAATGGTTAATGATGGAAGATCCAGTGAACTTGTACACCATGAAGAAGATGAACCAAGTCAGCAGATTCCCGATTATTTAGAGATAATGGTTAATGATGGAAGATCCAGTGAACTTGTACACCATGAAGAACATCAACCAAGTCAGTAGATTTCAGATGGTAAATAGATAATGGTTAATGATGGAACTTCCAGTGGACTTGTACACCACAAAGAAGATGAACCGAAGCCGGCAGATTCCAGATGATTAATAGATAATGGTTAATGATGGAAGTTCCAGTGAATTTGTACACCTTTAAGAAGATGAACCAAGCCGGCTGATTCCAGATGCTAAATAGGTAATGGTTAACGATGGAATTCTCAGCAAAACTGTACTGCATTAAAATACTTTAACTTGCCAGGCAATAGAACACACCACAACACCATATACAGACCATATACCTGCACCTAACCACATCTCCTTCTGGCCAGTCCATAATCCCCTCCAGTTAACACTGGGAATTCCACTTTTATTTTATACTCTAATGGGTTTTTCTCTGGGTCTGTGACGTAGTTCCCTCTAGCAGCAACATCCTTGCCATCAGGGGCTTTGAGGAAGACTTAGAAGGCACTTCAATTCTGTAAATCAGAATCCCTACTTACAGTAATAGACAATAGACAACTAGATGGGCCACACAGCTTAATGGACACACTAACAGAAGATTCATGTGGGATCATTGTAGACAAATTCTTGACTTGGAAATTGTTATTCAGGATGCACAGAAATATCACCTCCAGCTTGAGAATAGCTCCAGTCTAGCATATGCTGCTTCTTTTGTTCTGTGTCAGTCTGTCCTGCAAGCTTGCTGATTGTGACCTCACCAATTTGATTGTATCCTACCCTGACCTTCTGCCTGTGATCTTACCACACTGACTGACTGTAACTAGGGTAGGGATTCTCAAACAGTGTGCCTCCAGATGTTTGAAAACAACAACTCCCAGCATTCTCAAGCTTCCCTGGGATTTGTTGTTTTCAAACATCTGGAGGCACACTGTTTGAGAATCCCTGTGAACCTTAGAGCTTGAGGCCTGTATCCTTCTGTACTGAACCAAATCCAAACCAATCAGAAACAAACATTTCAAGAAGCCAAAGGACTTCAGGAAGAGAGAACGCTCTCTGTTCTGCTGGGGGTGGTAAAAGCCATAGAGAAAATTGTGGCACAACATAAATGTCCAGGGACTCCTTGCTCAGTTATACATTTATCCCTATACAACCATTAAACCCTATGACTGAACCCCTTTATATTTCCTATACCAATGCCCATAAGCTCCCTGTCTGTCCAGTTATACCCTTCTCCCTCCCGGTCCGTTAAACCTTATGAACTGAACCCCTTTATATTCCCTATACTAATGTCCATAAGCTACCTGTCTGTCCAGTTTTACCCTTCTCCCTCCCCTTCCATTAAACCCTGTGACTGAACCCCTTTATATTCCCTATACTAATGTCCATAAGCTCCCTGTCTGTCCAGTTATACCCCTCTCCCTCCCTTCCATTAAACCCTGTGAATGAACACCTTTATATTCCCTATACTAATGTCCATAAGCTGCCTGTCTGTCCAGTTATACCCTTCTCTCTCCTCTTCCATTAAACCCTGTGACTGAACCCCTTTATATTCCCTATACTAATGTCCATAAGCTCCCTGTCTGTCCAGTTATACCCTTCTCCCTCCCTTTCCGTTAAACCTTATGACTGAACCCCTTTATATTCCCTATACTAATGTCCATAAGCTGCCTGTCTGTCCAGTTTTACCCTTCTCCCTCCCCTTCCATTAAACCCTGTGACTGAACCCCTTTATATTCCCTATACTAATGTCCATAGTTACATGTCTGTCCAGTTATACCTTCTCCCTCCCTTTCCGTTAAACCTTATGACTGAACCCCTTTATTCCCTATACAATGTCCATAAGCTACCTGTCTGTCCAGTTTTACCCTTCTCCCTCCCTCATTAAACCTGTGAATGAACCCCTTTATATCCCTATACTAATGTCCATAAGCTCCTGTCTGTCCAGTTATACCCCTCTCCCTCCCCTTCCATTAAACCCTGTGACTGAACCCCTTTATATTCCCTATACTAATGTCCATAAGCTGCCTGTCTGTCCAGTTATACCCTTCTCTCTCCTCTTCCATTAAATCCTAGGACTTAACCCCTTTATATTCCACATATTATAGTATTTTTCTAACTTTTTGCCAACATATAACTTGATCTTAACTATAAAGTTTTGATATGAACGTTAGATAGATATATACATAGATGGAAGAATGATAGATCAAAATAGATAAGATATAAAGAAGAATAGATATTTAGAAGCAACATAGATTGAAAATGAATAAATTGTAGAAAAACAGACAAGGATAGATAGATAGACAGACAGACAGACAGACAGACAGACAGACAGACAGACAGACAGACAGATAGATAAATAGATAGATAGATAGATAGATAGATAGATAGATAGATAGATAGAAGCAAATAGTGTGCACTCTACCTTACAGACTTTTCCAGTCATGCCTGGGTGCTTCTAATCATGATCCCATGATGCATAGCGGGACACAAAATGTATTAGAGCACTCACAGGTCTTGTGAAAATTCAAGTGTTTATATTCCATGCTAGCCACTTGCTGTGTGTATGGATTATGGAATAAGCACTTGAATTTTCACAAGACCTGTGAGTGCTCTAATACATTTTGTGTACAGATGATAGATAGATAGATAGATAGATAGATAGATAGATAGATAGACAGACAGACAGACAGACAGACAGACAGACAGACAGATAGATAGATAATAAATAGATAGATAGATAGATAGATAGATAGATAGACAGATAGATATATAAGTAGAGTAGATAGATAGATAGATAGAGAGATAGATAGATAGATAGATAGATAGATAGATAGATGGACGGACGGACGGACGGACGGACGGACGGACGGACGGACGGACGGACAGACAGACAGATGATAGATAGATAGATAGATAGATATACAGACTAGATGCAGATTAGATATACAGGCTAAATAGATAGATAGACATATAGAACATATTGTAATATTCAGAATTTCTATTGCCAATAATAGTGCAGTTATTCGTCTTGTGTAGTCATTTACAGAAATGAACTCCTTTTACAGACCCGCAGAATTGTATTTTATAGCTTTATAAAGTGAGCCCTGTAATATTCTACCAGCTGTAGTGCAGTGTAGCGTATTGCACTTGAGAAAGATTCATATGTTGGTCGAGTTCCATTTCTAATATTGACTTTGGCTTCCACATGTTGGAACACAGGACTCCAAGCTTTCTATGACGAATTATATCTCTACCAGCAATCTATACAAAGCATCTTTATGCCTAGGTTTAAATGTCCTGGATTTTTTCCCCTCATCCCAGTGATTTTTTAATGATGTAACTAAATGCATGTTTTCTGTGGTTGTTATTACACCAATAGATTTAATCCTCGGTAACCTTTAGTCTTGTAAAATGTGGCATTGCCCAGAGTGCCATTAAAAACACAGGAACCAACTACTTTGCTACTGTTATTCCAGATCCCCAGCCAGAATTCTACTATACAACTCCTATGGCATTTTTAACTCCAACCTATTGAGAGGAAGGTGGGGGAATCTGGAGGGTTAAATCTTCTTTACTCTGAAATGACAGTTAATATACTAAATAGGGATTTTATTCTATACATATGCAGCTCTACATACATGTTTACATTCAATGCCAACACAGAACTGCACAACTGTACACTACATCAGATTCAGGGTAGGGGGAAAATAAGGTTAATACATAAATAGTTTATTAAAACATTACAAGGTCAATAATAAACAATTACAATTTTTGTGTCAAAACCATGAAAATGTTTTCAGCTGCAGTTTCTACTGTTGAAATTTTGGGTCCAGAACCAGTAGTTCTGCTCCAAACCCAAGTTGGGGAATAAATTACCACACATCCCTAATTTACACCCTGAAATATGGGGACAGACAGAGCCCTGACACTAATAGTATATAATTAACAATGTACATGTTTTGGCTATAGGAAATACTATGGACCCCACTATAAGGAGTTCCTTTAAACCTTGGAGCTCCTTAATCTGTATATATTTAGCCTATCCCCCTGATAGTGAATAATGCGTAACTCTAACCAATGTACAAATGTAAGCATGTCTTTATGAAAGGAATAACGTTGGCTGTACGGCTTTCCCAAAATGCACCCATGTAGCTGCCAGAAGCAGAGAACTATCGCACCATTATAAAGCCAGCAAATTGCTAATGTTAAAGGGACACTAAAGCGATTAAATTAATTAAATGAAATCTCTAGCTATTATTTACAGGGAGAGGAGAATGCTTATTTCCACCGCCCTGTGAATAGTATAATGCCCGGGTAACATTGATACACTTACCTACCGGCACTCCACTCGTGGCTCTTCCCCAGCTGAGAGGCGCACTAACCCGATCGCGCTCCTATCTTTTGGATTGTTGCGCATGTGCAAAAGATAAGAGTGTTAACAGAGTGTGGTCGGGACACATCACCACCTGCTGGGGAGTATCCACAAGTGGATTGCCAGTAGGTAAGTGTATCACTGTTACCCAGGCATTCTATTATTCACAGGGAGGTCGGAATAAGTGTTCTCATCTCCCTGTGAATAATAGATACAGATACAAAAAACAGTACGGTGTCCCATTAAAGTTATGCAGAGGGTAAGACCCGATCAGGATTTACCTCTTGCAGGGGTGCCCAACTTGGCCCATGCTGGGGGCCACACCAGTGACGGTCATCGCGGGCCACAAAAACACTTGCCCGGGACCGGGCTGGGCATCACTGTCCTAAAGCTGCAAGCATAATACTTCATTCCCTAAACCTGTGGCACTTGGTAAATTCCTCTGTATTTATTTACAATCACAATTTATTTTATAAGCAGAAGTCTCAGGAAACTTTTTTAGAATGAAAGCCTAATAATAGATTAATTCTCAGTCTGGACCTAAACTGTTATAATTCAACCTTAAAAATATCAATTTACTAAAAAAAAGTTGTGTTGTTAAAGGGTATGTCCACCCCTAAAATAGGTTTTTAATATTCTGCTCCCCCATGTCCCCCAGCCCCAACCGCATGTTTCTTCTTTTCAAAAAGCCCCCCAAACTCTTACTTACCTCCCCTCGATCCTCCGCCGCACTGCCGGCCCTCTGCTTGCAAGAATGCAAGCAGAGGGGTGGGACCGGCAGTCGCGTCTGTGATTGGCTGAGCGGCAGCCAATCACGGACGCGGCTGCCGGTTCATTCAGTGCAGCGGAGGAAAGCGGAGAGGTAAGTAAGAGTTTGGGGAGCTTTGAAAAAAAAAAACATGCGGTTGGGGCTGGGGGACTGGGGGAGAGCAGCATATTAAGGGGGTTTAACGCTAGGGGGAGGGATAGTAGAACGGGAGGGAGAGGGAGGGAGAGGGAGGGAGAGGGAGGGGGAGGGAGGGTGGAGGAAGGGGCTGCAGTGCGCATGGCAAATATCTACCGGAGGCTAGATAGCAGGCAGAGACCTGCTATCCTCCTGGTGGTTAGTTTTGAGACTTTGGGGGGGGGTTTACAGGAGAACCCTATGGAGCTGGGATGTGAGGTAAGGATTAAACTACACTACATGGTGGGGCCAGTAGTTGGGGGGATTATAGTTTTGGGGGTGGACATGCCCTTTAAATGCTCCTCCTATTCTTCCCAATATCCTCTGCTTCTAGCAGCACCTCCCTGTGAGTCAAATCTTTATTTGGCACCAGCTCCATAGACGTGATTAGGTGTTACCAGTGGCAAAGGACCATGGGAAAGATGAGCAAAGAAAGCACTGATAATTGGAATGGTTTAAAAGTATTTGTTAACATTTATGAATGAAAATATACAAAAATGCTCAGTTTTTGTGAGTCAATGACCCACTCTGTAAAAGTCAGAAATCCACAAATGTAAAACAGATGATTTCCCTAGACGCCTAGTGATTTCAGAGGTAACAGACACAGACACAGATACTATGGTTTAGCAATTATTATTTTACCTTTTGTTCTCCTTTATGGTACCCATGATGATGACCTAAACTGCTACAGATCAGCTGGAATACTTACATGAAGTTTCCCTTGCACCCTGGTCTGCTCTGCCCCTGTGAGCTATGTAAACAATCTGTCCTAACGCCAACGGACGTTCACCGTCAGTCTCGGGAATGATTATTACATCCCAAAATTTTCCCTCGGCCACGGTCAGCCCTCTGTAGTGTTGAGAGAAGGCCGTGGCTAAAGGGAAAGTGTGTGAGAGCCCCATCTTCTTATTTTTCCTATGACAGATATAGCCTCCTCCAAGAAAACCACTGAATAGGGGTCCCATCATAGTTTTGCTGGGGGGCCCAGTGATTCCAAGTTACATTACTGAGTGAGGGGGAGGGGAGAAGAATTGTCTTTTAAAACCAGTAAAACCCTTTAACTGATGTAAATAATAAAAATGAAAATCTGAAGTTGGAATGTTCATTAAATCACTGGATCGGGCAGTTTGGTGAGAAAGAATTGAACTTACTGTAAATATAGACGAATGAGGTTAAACTTGTGACCGGCTGAATACAATTGGTTCTGGTGTTAAGAAATGTAGAAGCACTTATGGGTGAATATAGAAACCAAATGGAATTATTGGCATAGTTGGCGCAAAAATATTGATTTAACAGTATTTAGCCTCTTAAGAGCTTAATACACCAGGAAAATCTTATTTTCACACTTCTTATTTCAGTCTTTCTGACTGAGCACCTTTGTTTTCAGGTGTTAAGCCCCCCTTTAATAAATTGTGTTTGTGTGGTTTTGCAAAGCCCTATGATTTCCTACCTGTGAAGTAGGTCAGGAACTCTGTTTAAACATTGCAAATAGGATTAGCTAATAGAAGTCAGCGTTATGGCTCATAGACTTAAATCAGACATATGCTAGAGAAATTCTGCTCGTTTCCTGTCGCCCTCAACATTTAGCTTCCCTTAAACACATGGGTCAATGGATGCCATTGAGCAGTTGATCAGTAAGAACCAATCGAAATGTATCTTCAGCTTAAAGGGCATCTATAGAGGGAAAATGAACTTTTTTTTCATTCTTTCCATGTGTTCTATAATTCCCCACAACCCCCAGAGTGTCATCACTTTGTTCAGATTCCCTCTCTGTCCTGAGATACACCAGTTAGAAGAATACGTGATTGCATTCCTCTACTCCTACTCGGACTGTCAATCAAATCCCTGTGAAGTGATCCCCCCTCCCTGCTCTGTAATAAACATAGGGATAAGAGCATTAGCAGGGGGAGAGAGGTAGCTTTGATGGTAGATATAAGGCTGCACTTGACCCCCCTTCTTAATAGCTTTCACTGATTGATGATGGGTCACAAAGTGAGAGATCTAAACTGTACTGTTCTCCGTGTCTCCAGGACAGCTTGCTTTCTATTGGGCACGATGCGTAGGTGTGTTTTTCAGGATGTTGAACTTTTAACTCCTATTGCACATGATAAGCTTGTCGGTTAGCCGGAGTTGAGACATGGAGGAGGTAACAGAGGGGAGGGGGAAGGGGGGAATGCTGCACAGAGATCTGAGACCATGGTTAAACAGAGTCGCTGACAGAGATAGGATTAAGTCAGCACAGAGTACATGAATTTAACTTTGCAAAGGGGCAATGTGTTTTTTTTCCACTATAGGTGCCCTTTAAACTCTGCTAAAGGTGTACCTTGGAAGATTGGGTTGATGGGACATTATCCCCCTCACCTGATTGCCTTTTATTTGATCGACCATTCAATATCACCAATAGGTCAATTGGAAAAAAAAAATAAAATGACCATTGTTTTCTGATCAATTCAAACAAATATATTGTTTTGATTGATAAATCAACCCTGTATATGGCATGCTTAATGGAATACATTCTCAGGTTCTTTCTAGTCAATCAGTTGGAAGGGGGAACATGGGAAGTGAGGTGAAGGGATATCTCATTCTTTCATTACCTCAGTAGCCTACTGACACATTTCTCAGTTGATTTGTCCGATTGAAATTTGATTGGAAGTATCAGTCAAATCCCACCATCTTGTGCAGACAATTCCACCATCTTGTGCAGACAATTCCACCATCTTGTGCAGACAATTCCACCATCTTGTGCAGACAATTCCACCATCTTGTGCAGACAATGGGGTTAAAAAATGATCTGCCTGACTCGATAACTGCGGAAAACCGGCTGTCAGTTGTTCAAACGATTAGATCAAATTTGTGGAAATTGGTTGAAAAATCTACCCCGTAAATCGCATGCTTATTACTCATCATTTGCCTAACTCTACTAACAATATTAGTTCTTAGGATAACAGGTATTTTGCCCACTTATCGTACAATTGTATCGCACAACTGTATGGACCTTTAGCCTGGCCATATGATGGATTAGGTGGATTTTAATGCTCAGTCAGTCAATATATTTAAATCGATTGCTTGTTTTGCATTCCATCAACCACAAGTCATTGATATCAATTTAAAAAATCAACCTTTATTTGCCCATTAGAGAAAATTGCAGTCAATTGTACAGGTATCCAACAGATTTTGTGAGACATTTATGTTTCTGTTTGATCGCTCACTTGGTTAATTGTTAAAGAATCGTATTTAGTAAAGTATATAGTTAGTAAGGTATCGAATCCACGTGGTTCTATGAACGATACAATTTTGATTGACAGTTAATAATTTTATTAAATAAGGCTGATGCCACACTGGACCGGACTGTAATGCACGCTAAAATTGTATGTACATATTTACACACGCTACTGTCCTTTTGTGCGACAATTTGCGCAATTTTGCGTTATCGGATCACATGCGATTTGCAAAAAAATTCTGATTGCCTGAGCCAACATTCTCTGGTACTTCCCATTCATTAGCACCAGACCAGTTCTAACACCATTTCCCTTTATAGTCTATGGCTCTGACCACTTCTCATATAATCATTTCTCAGCTTGGTAATTAATGAGTCTTGGATGAGTGATCCAACTTACTATGCAAAGTGTGTGGCACAGATTGAATTGGAACCACTGGCTACTGAAAGTTCCGCACAAATCATGTCCCTATAAATTAAAGCTGAGAGTCTGTAATAATGAAATGTAATATAAATCCAATTTAGCTGGAACTGTTCTCTCCAGACACAATGCATCAGACGGATTGAAATTGAGCCAGCCGTTGCATTGGGGACTGACTCTTGCCTTAGAATTATCATTCATAATAAAAAACAGTTCAGAGAAGAAAAACTTTCATTTGAAATGGGACATTGAGGATTTTTTGGTGTTTTTCGGGCACTTTTTCTCCATTTTGTCTGAGGCGCCACTGCAACACAACTAAAACACTTTGTTTTTTTGGCACACTGCACCAGCAACAAATATAGTAATTGTGTGCTTTGCGACAAAAGACCACAAAGCAGACCCCCACTGGCATGCACTGCACACATCATAATCGGGTCACAAAACATGGCAGTAGGACTTAGGCAACATTTTCACCACATATCACAAATACACTTTTCTTGCAAAAACCACAATGGTATTTATTAAAAAAAGGCGAAAATTCGCTCAGTAAATCTCTCCAAATCTGAAGTGGTAAGAGGGCATTTCTGGGGGTCATTTCTTTACTGGAAATGCACCGCTCCTGCCCTGGAGTTAAAGTCACACTAACTCCTTCATTGCTGTGGCTGCAAACGCCACTTTCAAATTTATACGCCCATAGAGACACTATTTCGGCACCTTTTAATGCTAATTGCTGGCCTTAAATGTGACAAATTAGTTACTGCTACTTTGTGATGCCCTGATAGCCTGTATTGGCATATAACAGCCGATAGTGGCTCTTGGTGCATTGCCCCCGTAGATTTTAAATGGCATGTCCACCCTTAAAAAAAAACTGGTGACTTGTCAGTTATCTGCCTGCAACCCCAACTGCTATTTTACCAGTTTATTACATGCATTTGTAACCAGATATTTAATGATAAGATTTATTCCTTTCTGGCGGAGGTATCTGCCTCCTTCCTCTGCTCTAAGAGCCTTTTATGAGCTTGAGCATGTGCAGAGAGGCAACAGGGTAAATAGCAGTTAATCATTTGTTGTGATGTCAGCCTTAATTGACTGCATGGATGGAGGGACCAGCTTTCTCTGCCAGAATGGGGATAATAATAATCCTTATATAGGATTATATTAAATATCTGGTTAGTAATGCAGGTAATAAATTGCAAAATATATCAGTTGGGGTTGGGGGCAGGTAACTGACAATTGACCAGTTTTTTATTAAGGGTAGACATGCCAGTCTTTTATATATATCCCCCACAGTATGTTTCCTTATTAACAAAATGTAAAAAAAATTGTGCTGGGTGATTTTTCATAATTTTTTTTTAGAAGGTGAACGCATTTTAGACGCATTACAACATATGGCAAAAATGGCCCTTTGGTGTTAGACTATTTCGCAAGAAAGAAACTCAATGCTAGATTTTTGCCGATGGCAATGAATGCTATGAAAATTCTTCTTTAGAAACAGCAAAAATTGTGTAGGGAAGTCTGTCGTTAAAAAAAATTGAAAGTAGCGCTCCTTTACAAACATGGCAATCACAACAAAAACGCCCAATCACAATGCAGCATATTTCACGCCCCTCTCTGTGCGTTTGAGCTATTCTGTAATCGGAGCACATGCAATCTGCACAATACAACGGTGATCCAATAACAGATCGGAGCACAGAACAAACAGTGTAGCCTGCCACATTCACATGCACTGGAATTTGATTCACACGAACGAAAAACTCACAGCCATGACAAGCAGGCTTTTGGCCGACGGTTGCGCATGTGTATGCGTTCGGTTGGGGGGCGTTCGTCGATCTGCCTGGCTGATCTACAAACGACCCTCAACCGAATGCAACACGTGCGAAACAGCTGTTTGTTGCGGGTGTGAGTCATGATCGGGGGTTGGAGGTCTGCTACAAAATCGTACGTGTGTACGAACCTTTACGGCATTTTCTGATTTCTGCAGCCCTCCTTCCTAATGAGTAACAATTATTTTCTGATTGCTCAGCCTTGATTACAGAGAGGCCTTTGGCAGGTCATCTTGTAGTGACAGCTGTGGCAGAGGGTAAGAGGGAGGCTAGAGGACTCAAGAACCTTGTGCAACCTTCTCTGTCCAGGATCCTCACAATGTGACTTCCCCAGAATCTTGCTGATTTCAGTGGTGAGTCATACAGTCTGTCAGCAGTGACTTGGTTCATACATTCCGTCCTTTATCTCTAGTTCCAACATTGTCTGCTGCAGATAATATGGAACTGAATTAGAGATGTGAGATTTTGGAAATGTGCATATGAAATGTTTTTCCTTAATTAGTTTTTTTTTGCGTTGATCTATATTACCTGCGTGCATATATAATAATATTCAACAACATCAAGTGTCACTCCTTACCTGTCCGAGAAATCACTTTGCGAGATATACTGCATTGCAGGATCACAGATAGGTAAGGAGCGTTGTGTTACCGCCCCCTTCAGGACACGTTAAGCTTTGCACAGAACTAAACGGTTTCCATAACATAAAAGGGTGCGGGCCCCGCAAGTCTAAAGCTCACACTAACCTGAAATTACATGAGGTAGTGTGGGTTTTACATCCGTTGTTACATCTCCCCCTGGAACTGATGGAATGTGGGTATTGTGTAATGTCGAGTTCATGTATGGCCAGCTGTAGACATGCAAGAAAATCTTTCACTAAAGCAACGAAGGGGCAACTTGTTGGAAATAATCTCTGTCATATCCCTGAACATGACCACAAGTCTTATATAATTTATACTGTGTTAATGGAGAGAGTGGTGCACAGACTATAATATAATAATACATTGTTTCCTCCAAGCACCACCTCCCCCAGTGTTATAAAAAGTTGGCTCTATAAGAAAAACTCCTGTGATTGCCTATCATATAGCAATTAGTCTGGCTCCTCATTGTCTGAACCAGTTTGAGAGAAGTTAATTGCTGATTGGTCTGTTGTTTAAGTGCGAACCTTTAAGGTTCGTACACACGTGCGATCGTGGGTCGCAACCCGCGACGCACGATGTGTACGAACGAACGTTTTGGAGATCCGCCAGGTCAGTTGGGCAACAATCCCCAACTGAACACCCGCTTTGGCCAATAAAGTGCCTGAAATGTTCGTTCGTACACATCATGTGTCGCGGTCGGGACCCGTGATCACACGTGTGTACGAACTTTTATTCTACTTTTGATTGGCTGCTGGTTAAGGTTTGCTCATTTACACATGGGGAGGCACAAGCACATAGACAAAAGGAGAGCTAGGTTATATGTTTAGGCAGTGTCCTGTGGCTCAGAGCTGTTAAACACTGTCCCTTACCTTGAGAGCAAGGAATCCAAGAGCACAGGAGGAGGAAGCAGACCAGGAAACCCCAGCACCAGCTGATTGGACCCCAAGCAGTGGAGCCTCATAGATACTTGGAACTGGATCCTAGGGACAGTGCTTGCTTGGCAGGATAAGGTTTTGCTTATCACTGGTGCATTATATACATACTGTAAAAGACTTTGTGTTGCCTGGTTTACCTTCTTTTCCACTACCTCCCACAGGGCATCCTGTGACAATGTCTATACCCACTGGGTGAAGGGTTTATAATCAGCTTTTGGGCTAAAAGCAATGAAAATAGTTGCTGCTGTCTTTAAATGTCATTTTAAACAAATAAAGACATTTGTGCAGCTCTTATTTGTGTGTGTGTTTTAAACATTCCAATATTAAAAGCACATAGCAATATGTCAAATATTTTATGATAGCTATTGTATCATATGGATTAAGATGCACAAGACATATCCTCCAGAGAGATCACAGACACCCACGAAGGGTCCATATTACCTATGATTAACGACCGCAGGAAATTGTTTCTACTCGTCATTTCTAGTGTACATCTAAATTAAGGTGCTCGGAAGTCTGTTCTGTATATAGCTACTATACCTTTCACGATTTTATGACCCAAGTGAGAAATGTGGCCTTAGCAATATGTAGAAAGAGAGAGGGGGAAAAAAAGCCCTATAAAAAGATCATAGATTTATACGAGTTCGCTGACGTGATGTGGCAACTCACAAGTTTAAACCTCGGCAGCTGTGATGAAACAAGAATAAATTTTACAGTTCTTGACCTAGAAAATCCATCTAAAACAGCTTCCAGTAAAAAAAAAAATATATATATACTATTTTATTCTTGAGTTACCGGAGTTGTAATAATAAAGGATTCAATATCCTCTCTATTTGTTTAGGGTTTGAAATAGAATGCAGGGTTTAGCTGTACTCTTTCTTCTATTAATTGACTTATATTAGAGTGATTAAAGGGAAGTGTTGGCAGACCACAGGATGTTTGCGTACAATAACCCGTGAATTATTTCTACAAGACGACATTTGTTGTAATTTTAATTTATTCCTTGTTGGCGAGTGTTAAAGCTGAAGGTGTGTTGGTTAATGTCCTAGACAGGACGGAGTAAGTTGTTTTATGATCATCCATATGATGCAATATTTCAGGGATTTTTAGTTTGTATTTTTATACCTTGACATTGTAAAATACAATATTTCTTTATTATCTCTTTGGTATGGACATAAATATAGCAAGCTAGTAAGGTTTTTATTATTATTATTAATAGGTTTAACCACAAAGATAAAATAAACGATTCAGCGGAATGGAGAGGTAATTCCAAATAATATAAAACTAATAAATAAAAGATGTCAGGTGTCCTGTCAATGATGTAATAAAATTCCATATTTTACATTAAACATTAAAAACATAAGAAGTCCTTTAAGTAAAACCCATGAATGCAAAACCTAACTTCACCAGTCACATTGAAAAAACCCACCAAATGTGTCAATTTTGTGAATGAACTTGTACAATATGACAATATGCAAATTAAACATTAAATTAAATATTGAAAAATTGGATTCTCTATTTGTTTTTTCCTCACCAACATTCATGTATTCATGTTTTGCAGTATTTTTTGCCCTTACTGCCTACGGTTAGGGAAATGAAACTTCCAGTTCTTAAATTAAGGTCCCTCTTAATAAAGAATAATTAAAAATCATTATGGGGTAATATTCCTGGGTATTTATTGCCAATAGATTCTTGTAAGTCAGTGCGAAAGCCAGTCGGATGACTAGCAAAATGTCTTATTTGGCCAGTCCTGTTGATCTAACTAAATACTACAGATATACCATGAACTGGATGAATGAGAACCTTCACAAGCATCATTGTGTAAATCCCAGAGTTTGGAATTGTGCTTAGCAGGGGGAAAAAAACACACTTTCGCTCCCACCCACCCCAAAGAAATAAAAGTAACCCAACTATCACAATACTCCAATCACTCGCGCTGAACCTACTTTAATGTTTTATAAACTCTGGGCCATATTTATAAAGCCCTATGTCCTGATATCATTTTATTGAGGAGTGCCAGCACATAGTTTTCATATGCCAGGTTAGTGTCCTGGGCTTTCCTGTATTAAAGATTATGCTGAAGCACTGAGGAAGCCTGGCAGATGCAGTTTTTACCAATCCTTTATTTGCTTTATAGTTCTCAAATCACCATTTATCTATATATTGTAAATATATAAAGAACTCAACAACAATATTTTATAAGGAAAAAAAAAAAAGAAATATATGCATTGAGATATTTTATTAAAGTTCCGAGGTGGAAAGGACAATATAAAATATACAATAAATTTTTAAAACCCGAGTCCCAAATTGCATTTTTTTTTAATTGTTTTTTTTTTTTCTTTCTTGTTTTTTCTTGCGTGTAACAAAACATGGAGAGAATATCATTTTTATTGTACAAAAAATGCATTACATTTGACTGTAAGCACACAGTTCGAATCTCTTTTTTTTAACAATTTTATAAGCGAAGTTATAAGCTTAGCTTTATGTTAACAGGTTCGCGTATAGTAACAACAGCTATAAAATTAAAATTGCTATGATACAGTAGAGAGAGTTTCAGAAAAATACGGTTATCAAAATTCTGGAATCATTAAACAGATCGCCGTAAAATCCTTTAGGGCAGATCATTAATTAAATGGCTATCTGGTGTACATATTTCTATGTACGGTTAAGTGTGGCTATAAAATATCAGGGTGGGCTAGGGCTCCCATTTTAAAGGGTTAGCAAGACTTTAAAGGGCAATTATAGTCCCAACTTCCCTCCCTTTTAAAGGGCATGTCCACTCTTAAAACAAAAAAACACCAATTCCAATCGATATATTCAGCACATTACTAGATGTATTAATACCCAGATGTTTAAGGATAATCATTGCTCAAGCTACTAAAAGCTCATTCAGCAGGGAGAGGAGGTTGCAACCTCTGCCAGAAAGGGAAAGAAAGAGAAGAATACCTCATATCATTAAATATCTGGTTAGAATGTGTAAGAATGTTAGAATCTGTTAGAATGTAATAAAGTTCTAAAATACCAGTTGGGTTTAAGGGAAAATAAATGACAAGTTTTTGTTTTAAGGGTACAAAACTTACCGTAAGTTTCCATTGGTGGGCCAGTCTAGCTCTGCCCACAACCCGAGTCTGGAAATTGACTAATAGGAAGAGCACAATGAAAAAAGCATGTCTTCATATTGACCAGGTCCTGGATTGAGGAGGGGTACTAGACTGGGACACCAAACTTAGGTAAGAAATGCACCCTACTTAGGGTGAACCCAGGACTGAGGTCCTCACCAGGAGCACTAAGAAAAGAATTGCCTTGATTCAATATTGCGCTTGTGGATATTGTTTTATGTTGATTCCTTATGCTGTTGTTAAATGTCACGCAAAAGTACACACTGGATCTGGATTTACCCAGTACTGTAATCGAGATACTATAAAAATAGGGGCGAGCACTTGGGCTCTGGGTAAATGAAATGGCCCTGTAAGTGTTTACATATATTATAGATATATATATATATATATATATGATATATATATATAGGTGTGTATGACATGGGCTGCTTCTATGCCTAGAATTAAATCTTTTTAAAAATGTTGCAGGTGACATTTTTACCTCTTTTCTCTTTTTCTTTATTGCCAGGTAATAATTAGGCATCTCCAGTCATTATAGATAATATTAACAATAAAAAGCCCAACCATACATACACTTTACATGTTGTTGTCACAATGTCAAAATATATTAATGTAAACAGTAACACTAAAGCTTCGCCAAATACCTCCATAACAAGTAATTTTGGCTGAGTTTATAGAGAGTATCTGTTCATATGGTTTGATCAACTTGGCAGTAAATTACAGTCATACCGTAATAATAGAGATAAGAATACTCTCAACCATATTAAGGGAATCCTTTTTATTTCTTCTTGTAGAGCGGGTCTTCCCATTGGTCAGTTCCAGGACTGAGGGAAAGGGCAAAGATGGAATTGGACCAGCTAGTGCCACTTTAGGATGTATTACCAGTTATCTTAACCCTGGGCTGGGGACCTAGTGATGCTAGTTTATTATTTTTTTTTCTTATATGAGTGCATCTTCTTTATCAATAAGTTCCTGTGGGCCCTAGTGATTAAGCTCCTCGCCCAGGTTAATTTTAAAAAAGAACTAGTTCTTTTTTAATGGAGAATTGTGATCTAAAACACATTTTCCCTAGAAAGGATACATTAGTTGCCTTTCTAAGCAATTAATAAAACCATATAGATACCTGTTTGAAACCTGTACATGTGTAAATAATTGTTAGACGCTCAAAAAAATTTGAAACTCTACACCTTTAGAAATAAATAGTAATGATAGTAAATAAGAAACACTTACATAAACATTTATATGACCCTGGTTCTCAAATCTGTACAGCAATTAACCACAGTAGTAGGAGATAAAATGTGGTATAGCTCCTAATGCTTTACCAGGATGAACCACACTGAACATGTCTGTCTCACTGGGTAAGAAAGGAGTGGATAATCTTTGCTCAGGAATTACTTTGAATGGCAAGAAATATACATCCGGGGAAAAGTGCTGAACATGGCAACGTTTACACTAGCACCTGGTGTAAAACATTGACATGTTCCATTATTTCTTTCCCTGCTATGTCACTTTAATGAAATGTCAGGAGGAAACAAGTGTTAGAACAAACTTTTCTTTAAAAGTTAAACTTGTATTGACTTGTGAATTATCGAAATTGAAGTGACTGAGGCTAAAGTTATTACTATTTTAGCAAATGCATATTTTGTTATAAAGTTACTGAGAGAATTTGAGAAAGTTCACCCCTTGTTTAGACACAGCCATGTACCTTTATTAATCAAAGTTCTGTAGATCACTAATTAATACACGATCCATTCCTCCCTACCCTATTCTTTATCAGTTTGTTTAAAGGCCATGTCCATGCTTAAAGGACAACTGAAGCCTCAGAACAGCACTCGGAACAGCATTCAGAAGGAAGAGCACCTTAATATAAAAGCAGTAATCTGTGTCTCATCTCTAATTTTGATATACTGTATATACTCAAGTATAAACCAAGGTTTTCAGGCTTTTAAAGCCTGAAAATCTTACCTCGGTTTATACTTGAGTCAATCCTTCTCCTACCTTGTCCGGTGTCCACACACTCTGCATCCTCCGTCCGCCTCTCACTTCGCGGCGCTTAGTAGTGACATCACCTAGAAGCGCAGAGGATGTGGAGCGAGGAGCGAGCGGCCGCTGGACAAGGTAGGAGAATACCACAAAACAGGAGGAGGAACACCAGTGCACAATACTTACAAATAAGAGTAAAACCTCCATTATTTGTGCATACTGTATGCACGAATAAAGGAGGATTTACCCCTATTTGCAAGTATTGGCCACTGCAGATGTTTGAAAACTGCAACTCCCAGTAACTAAAGCATGCTGGGAGTTGTAGTTTTCAAACATCTGAAGTGGCAAATACTAGTAGGGGTTACTGTGTGGGATTTAAAGGGCAACTAAGCAAAACAATACAGAATCAGGAGGATGGTATCTATTGTTAAATACTGCCTTCTGATTCTATATTGTTTTGAGGCTTTAGTTGCCCTTCAAATGGACAGCAGAATTCCCAT
The DNA here is from genome assembly GCA_019447015.1 of Hymenochirus boettgeri. NCBI lineage: Eukaryota > Metazoa > Chordata > Amphibia > Anura > Pipidae > Hymenochirus > Hymenochirus boettgeri. Next base: position 375,982,026 of record CM033469.1, read on the forward strand.
ACAGTAGTCCCATACAGTAATAGCCATACTGAATTTGGTTATTACTGTATGGAACTACTGTATGAGAATTCTGCTGTCCATTTAAATGGCAACTAAAGCCTCAAAACAATACAGAATCAGAAGGCAGTAGTGGTAATATTTTCTACCCTCAGTTTATACTGGAGTCAATCACTTTTTCTCCTTTTTCATGTGATTAAAAAAATCCCTCTTTTAACCACTCCCACTTCCATCTGACCTGACTTTTTCCCCACAAACCAACTGTCAAGCCTGCACACAGCACACAGCATTCCAACAGTCAAAACTCTGTCACCATTCCAACTACAGTAAAACTGCTCACAGAATAGTTTTTGAGAGCAAGGAACTTGATTGACAGCTGAAATATAGGAAGTTTTAGATTGGATATCTAAAGAAATCGGGGGCAGATCAACAAAAAAATTATACAGTGGTGGTTGGGAAGGATTATAGTTTCCAGTTATGGTCAATTTAAAATAACCTATTTTTCAGTATAGATGCCCTTTAAATTCTAATTTACAGTTTACTGGTGTTACAAACAGCCAATGATTGACGTCTATTTCCCGTACTTCCTCCTCTGCGCAAGCTCAAGTTCCTAAAAGCTCATTGAACAGGGAATGGAGGCGGCAACATTTGCCAGAAAGGGAGAGAATGGGGGCAAAGCTTATCATCAAATATCTGGTTAGAAATGGATGGAATATTGTGCCATATTTATAAAGCGCGGCATTGCAATTTAGCGATACCACTCGTTATCGATAATGTACGACCACAGTCGTAAATGTAGGCCGAGGTCGTACATTTATGCCGAATATTTGTTAATTAACTAGTTTACTACCACAATGGTATTCTATGGGGATCGTAAATCTTTGATCGTAGTTTTACAATTGATATCGGTAATTTACATTCACGGTCATAAATTAACGATCACTAAACTCATTTGGAAATTAACAATCGGTTTACCAATCATTAAACCAATCGTTAAAGGCACGGTGTCCCTAAAAAGCATTACAGCGCCTTTATAAATATGGCCCAAAGTGCTAAAATGAGCAGATGGGGTTAGGGGACAATAAATGACAGTGACCGTTTTTTGTTTTAAGGGTGGACTTGCCCTTTAAACATCTCAATATTTTCAATGTGGTGCACTTGCTCATACCTGTCCAAACTGATTGTATTTTATGGCTTATTGCAACATCAGACCCTACGACTTATGTTCAATGCTAAACTGTACTGTTTCAAGTGATATGCTCTTTATACAGAGAACTGTTCATGTAGGAACATATGGCATTTCAAGGGCTCAGCACTAAGGGCATGGCCACACTGCGCCGCACACACGCAATACTCATGTAGCTGCATCCTAGGGGCTGCTGGGAGCTGTAGTAACCAAACTTCTGGGAGGTTCAACATCCCTGCCCTGCAATTAACCAATTCTTAGTTTCAATTCCATAATTTGGATCACGATTGCAGAACTTTTATTTTTTGAATATTCTTGATTAGACATGTAAAAAAGCTCAAAAGACATTTGTATAATTACTATTTTACAACCCAAAGGGGAAGATTCAATATCACTGAAATAATATAAAATGATATAATACAGGGTAACATGGGTTTTACACTTGTTTTAGGGCACTCCCATTTCCAACAGGCTCATTTACCCAGACTCACTAGGCAAATAAATGGAGATAAAGACGCGCTAACTGGTTCGCTACCGGTTAGTGCGACATTAACTCCACATTACGCGCTAACTGGTTCCCTACCGGTTAGTGTGACTTTAACTCCACATTAGCGGCGGATGCGCGGGTTACGCAAAAAACGACCCGCGCATCCGATGCTCGCGATTCAATATTGCGTTTGCGCTAGATTTAGCACAGGAATTCCGCAGTGGGTAAATCCCGGAAAGGATTGAATCGCGGAAGGAGCATTTTCCCAGAGTGATAGCAGCTCTGGGTAAATGAGCCTGCAAATCTTTTTGAAAATAGGGCAGCGCTACCCATTTGGGTACGTCTTGCGCTAGCTCCTAACTCGAATCTTAACCGGGTGTTGTTAGGGGACAGTAAAGAAGCACAAATCCCTGCGTCTTACCTTGCTGAAATCCCGCACGTAAACACTTTTGCGTGTTGCATCGCGGGATCAGGGAAAGGTGAGATTTGCAAACTTTTATTCCGCCGCATGTGTGTTTAGACTGCTAAATATTCTTATTATTTTATTTTCCAAAGGAAATTATTGTTTTCTCGCATATGAACAAGGTACATTTCCCAACAGCAATCCCAGACTGGGAGCGAAGTACCCACCAATCAGTGCTTCTGGTTTAATGTTTTCTAGAGAATTTAGTTTTCCATTAAGGAATTTATTTACAATGCAGAAACAGTTAAATAATGAAATGTGTAAGGGATCAATATTAAACCTGTTTTGCATGATTCTTTAGCTGGTTGGTTGGTGACGGAATTTGCCATCCTGGAGCCATACAAATCCTGTTGGATCCAAAGGTATTTGGCATTTATTGTACATATCTAATTTATGCGCACCCTTACAGTATGGCTAAGGCAAATGTGTCAATTTTCAGTGCTAATTATAACCAATAAAAATCCTTTTTTTGTTGTTAGCACAGGAATAGTTTAAAGGGCAAGTCCAGCCCCAAAATCACCCCCCAAACCCTGAAATGTGAAATATATAAGTCTAACCTGAAATCCTGCACGATGTCCTGTTTCCCTATTTCTGCCTACTGGTTCTTCCAAGTTAGTAACTGTCAGTTATGGATTTGACAGTTGACATCACAGCCAATGACTGAATGTTAATCCCCTGTCTGCCTCTTCTGAGCATGCCCAGGCTCAGTAAAGGCTCAGTACAGGTTTCTAAATTGCTCGGTTTCCATGAGGCATCCAGAAGCATAGCAGGCATACAGTAATGAATTCATAGGACAAACTATGATATATCAACATATTTTAAAGAGGCCATTCTTTCTAAAAGATGTTCTTATGAGGTTGGAGTTGTCCTTTAACAATTCTTGCTATTCATAGGTTTAGCTAAAATTATTATTAAATATGTGAGATATTTTTCAGTTATTAAATATTATTTGATAAACATAAAATGATGAAATATCACTGACCTTAATATTTGTGAGATCTGATTTTGTACTATAAGGATGTGGTTTTCTAATACTAAACTGAAATAATGACAGTATACTGGGTATACTGTGTATGCAAATATATTGGCAGTAAGCAATAAAGCTTTAAAAAAAATCCCCCAAATAGATTTCCCTATCCACTTATACAAACGATGTTACCACTGTAATGTCGATTGTAATGTGTATTCTGGCCAGGTATTGTTGCAGGTAAGACCTGCTTGGGTAGGAAGATGTTCGTTAGAACAAAAATCTAATCAATTTAAACATCTAACACTGTGTATGACTAGCTTTTGTGCAGAAATGTGTGTTAAAATGGCAGTGTAAATAGACAATCCAACCTAGATCAACTTATTTATTAAAAGACAGCCCCATGCTTATAATGCCATCTTTTAGAAAGAATGACCCCTATAAAATGTGTTGATATATCCTACCTAGTCCTCTTGAATCTTTAGGTTATACCTGCTTTGCTCCTAGATACCTCATGGAAACTAAGGGGTAATAATGGCTATATTAGCAATTTAGTGAGCTGGTTATGAGCTTGAAGATGCTCAGAGGAGGCAGCTCAGGGATTCGCATTCATAGGCTGTGATGTCAACTGTCACATCATGACTAAAAGATGCTAACTAGAAGAACCAGGAAGCAGAAGCAGAGGTAACAGAACATTGTGCAGTATTTCAGGTTAGTCTTACATCTCTCATATTTCTAACTATTGTAGTTTTGGGGGCTGGACATGTGCTTTAAATAAATAAAGCATCGAAAAAATTTAGATATTTTAGTTTTAAACTAATTTAAAGGGGAAAAGAATGTGCAACATTGGGAGAAAATACATAGAAAATCAGTAACATTGAAAAAAAATGTGCAAAATCCAGCAAAAAAAAGTTCCCTTCATTGTATCGAATGCAGGAAGGTCAAGTGTGGTGCTATGAATTCTATTTCACTTTATGAAATAAACCCATGTATATTATTCCCTTGTGTAGGCAATCCAAAGTTGCCTATTTTGAATCAAGGGGCAATATTTATAAAGGTGCAGTATTGTTAACTTTCAAAACGTACATTTACGAACGTTTGTAACTATCGCAATGGTTTGTACAATAACGATTGCGATCGTAAATTTACGTAATCACAATTTTATGACCATTAAAGGCGCATTATAGCTATTTTGCAATACTGCGCCTTTAATAGTCATAACTGATATAGCACACAATACATTAATACTTTCTTGGCCCAGATAACCATTATATTTGATCCATTAAAACATGATAATATTGTATTTATTGCAAGGTCAACAAAATGCATATTAAAAAAAAAGTAGCATGTAACTCAAAATAGAAACTGCGTAATATCATCAGATGTTTCCAATTTAAGCTTTGTAGACACCACAATGGGATGAATTAGTTCAGAGTAAAAAAAAATGCCTGGTCCAATATTGAATTGTAATGCTGAAATAATTGTGTTCATCAGTTTAATAATAAATAAGAGTTTCAGTTTTGATTTCAGCACAAAGTCCAGCTTTGAAACTGCTAATTCATAGCAACGCTACCTTTACCCAGTAGCAGTTTGGTTACCAATAACTCGAAGGATTTCTTTGTGAATGCTTGGCTCTTGTGTGTTAATACTTGTGTCTCCGACCTGTCCATCTTCATACCTGGGAAAATGAATAACACCGAAAAGAGTTTTAATATGTCTGAAAAGCAAAAAGTAACACATTTACCTTAACCCTTTTCTATAATGCTTATTACCTGGATAAGACAAAATTTACTTCCATACATGGTCGTACATGCCTCCTTATCCTCTATGCTCCCCCCTTCCCCCCCTTCTCCATCCTCTGTTGTGTTAATAGCCCCCTGATCCCTAACTTCTCTATCTACCCCTGTGTAGTTTAACATACCCTCCCCCCCATACCTAGTTTAAAATTTCCTCCAACCCCCTAGCCATCTTCTCCCCCAAAACAGCTGCACCATCACCATTGAGGTGCAATCCGTCTCTACTAAAGAGCCTGTAGCCAACAGAAAAGTCAGCCCAGTTCTCTAAAAACCCAAACCCCATCTCCTTATACCACTCTCTTAGCCACGCATTTATACTCCTGAGCCCCCTTTGCCTCCTTAGCATAGCACATGGCTGCGGTATTATTTCTGAAATCACTACCCTTGAGGTCCTTGCTTTTAACTTGGCCCCTCTCGGAAATTATTTTTAAGGACCTCACCTCCACCTCTAACTCTGTCATTGGCACCAATGTGAACCAAGACCGCCGGGTCACTCCCAGCCCCACCCAATAATCTGTCTACACAATCCACGACATGTCGAACCCTAGCACCAGGCAGACAACACACTGTTCGGCAGGCAGTGTCTTGGTGACAGATTACCCTATCTACCCTTCTAATAATGGAGTCCCCTACCACTACCACCTGCCTATCCTTCCTAACCCCCAGTTCTCCCTCCCTTGTATTGGAGATGGCCATCCTCTGGGTGCTCAAGGGAAAGGCCCGCTCCATACATGCTGCTTCCGAGCCATCGTCCTCCACATCTTCGCCTAAAATGGCAAATCTGTTGGGATCGACCAATGGGAAGATGCATCCCTATCCTTCCGTCCCCTACTTCCCCTGGTGACCCTTACAAATCTATCTTCCTTTACCACCTTATCTGCCCCATCTCCACCCTCCAGGTTACTGGCCCCTGCCAGTACCTGCATTTCCCCCAGGTTTGCCAAGCACTGCAATTCTGCAAGTTTTCCCTTTAGACTCTGGACCTCAGATTCCAAATCGGCAACCCACTCACATCTGAAACATACATAGGTCTCTATGTCATGATGTCTTCTAATTGAATCTCCCCAAGAATATTTCTAAAGTAGGGCTTTCCTTAAATACAGCTTCTTATCGCTATTAAAGGATAGATATTCTTATTTAAGGATCACTACTTAAGTATCATTATTTTAGGATTCTGTAGTGTTATTTGAGGAAAGGTATTCTTATTTAGGTAGGGTTATTAATATTGTGGATTTATATAGCGCCAACATCTTCCGTAGCGCTTTACAATTACATGTATACATTCACATCAGGCACTGCCCTGAAGAGCTTACAATCTAAGCACATTTATTTGACACATACAACCTATCAGTATGTCCTTATGAATGTGGGGGAAACCGGAGTGCCCGGAGGAAACCCACGCAAGCACGAGGAGAACATACAAACTCCTTGCAGATGTGTCCAAGGGTGGAATCGAACTCAGGACCTGCAAGGCATCAGTGCTAACATTTGCACAGTTTTACATTATACAAAATCGGGGCGCATTTCCTGAGTGTACTGGCTTTCAATTCTTTGCAGAGAAGCTATATTTACTATATTTATAACGACATGCACGTAATATGACTATGAAATGTATATTTGTTCATTTTTAATATAATATTATATTGGGATGAACAGACCCATTTGGTTTCGTTATAAATGAATTTCTGTGTATATGAACAGAACTATGTCTTAAAATATATAAAATCTATCATCACGGTTTTAGGGTTGCAGCTCAATATTCGGCCTACCAGTTTCCTTCAATATCAGATAGCCAGCTTCCTAGACAGCACAGAAGACCCTTAAATAGTTAGTTTTTAGGTAAATTGACTACTTGGATCCTAGGCTGTTTCCAGCCATGGTCTACTCTATTTAGATCATTGCTCTCCAGTGTATGTGCCTTCTATCTGACACCACTATCTGACACAACAGTAAGTAGGACAACAGGGGATAAAAAATACTTACACAAAAAAGAATCTTGTACAGACGTGATCAGTATTGGGAACAACCCAGATTTCCCCATGTTTGTGCAGTTCTGGTGAAGTGATCACTGGGAGAATAAAAACAATAAAATTCATAAGTGCAATAATTTATAATGGGAGCTGCAGTGGTATATATCCTTATAAAAATCACTCAGCTATGTCATTAAGTGACTCATTTCTTATATTTCTTATATCCCACTGCACCTCCCATTCCAGGGTTCGCAGTGTTTAACTAAATCACTAACGCGACCTGCTGGAGCTGCTCCCTGTCACGTCATAACCAATGTCTCTCTCCAGAAAGATTTGTTTAACCGGATAGCTACTGGGCTGGGATGTTCCATTCTATTGGGTTTAAGTTAGAGTAGGTAGCTTGGGGGGAATAGGGACAAGACTAGAATTTAAAATGCAATTGGGGTAAAAGAATCAGAAACGTATGTATTATAAGAAATAATGCCTGTGGCCTTGTGCCTCTATAGGGTCAGGGAACTCCTCGGTGGCGAAGTATCTGTATACTACACTGTAAAGTGCGCATTATCCCTTATATACGCGTGCATTCATTAACATAATTCAACTACTAAGGATGAGGGGGGAAATTTTAGACATTTAATACAATAAAAAAAACTAAGTCTCACCTTCGCATAAGGCTATACATTTCAAGTTACGGCTTTGTAAAAATTGAGATTGTTGTCCTTTTTTCTGTGACTAACAAAAAAAAAAAAAAAAAAGAAAGAAAGGTTCCCTTTAATCCATATAAATTCCAACACCAATATGTAATGATTCACCTATTAGAATAGGGGGCATTATTAATAAAGCAATCTGAGGTAAGAAAAAAACGAATTCTAACAAATAGAAAGCAATTACAAAATTTCAATATTTTTTTATAAAACAATGTTGTTGTTTTTTTTCTGCAGAAAAATGGCATTTAGAATCTTTCAGTAGAGTCGTGTCCTTAGGAACTATAAAAACCAGATAAAATACACCCTGAGGTCTTTAGGGAACTAAAGACACCATTACCATAGATCAGAATGAATATAAACCATAAATCCCTGTACCTGGACTGTACTGCTGCTTTTGCTGTTGGATGGCGGATCATCCTTCGCCGACACTTTCTGTTGTTTCTTATTCATCCCTATTTATAAGAATAAAAGAAAATACATATATTCTTTTCACAGCTCTTTAAATCAATCTGCAGAAAGGAGGAGCCATTGATTATTTACCAGGAAGAGCGACTTCCAGGAGAGTGAAATAAAAAGTTCAACATATTCTAGTAACCATGCCATTAAAATTGGGGTGGGCAGTGTATTTTCATTATGGGCCACGGGAGAAATAAGACTATGGTGGCCACACCAGTCAGTTTCATCTCATTATATAAAAGAGATCAAACTAATGTTAGTACAGAGCAAGCAACACAGGAAAAGGTTTGGGATTTTGGCCCTATTCTCCTGCTCCTCTCCCACACTCCCATGTGAGTACACATGCCCCTGCTCGCTAGTGAGAGGAGGAAAAGTGTTGCTGTGGCCAAGTCAGGAACAACCAATGACTAGATGTGGCCCGCTGGACGTACTTTACCCAGGTCTGAGTAAAAGCAACACACATGTTTTTAGTCATTTCACTTGCTTCTTGTTGCTAATAAATTAAGATCCAAATGGACATGTTGTGTTTCCACCATATTTGCTCTAAATAATCTTGCCCAGCCATCCTCCACAGGTCTAATGAACCCCCTTCCAACCTGAGCACATTAGCAAGGATTGCTTTGACTTTATCATTATTATCCTGTCAGCAAGACAACAGGAGATGCAACGTTATACTCGACATGTCACATTATCATTCAGGGGAGACCATTATAAATCAAAAGTTCCAAGACCGCACAATGGCACACTGCTGTTGGCTCTTTGGCCAGACAAGTTAGGTAGGTGCAATCCTCTCAGCCCCCTACTTCCAGGGCTGCAACATCCAAGCAAGGAAAAAAGTAGAGGAGCACACTACTAGGGTGAATGCTTCTGTATTTAGTTTTTTTTTTTTTTTTTTTTTTATTTTTTTTTTTTTGTTTTTTTTTTTTTTTTTTTTTAATGCAAAAAAAACAAACCTTGTTGTTTTTTGCACTAATAAAGAAGCATTCACCCTAGTAGTGTGCTCCTCTACTTTTTTCCTTGCTTGGAGACCATTATAAACCATTACAACCCAGACAATAGTTTCTACATAAAAGGTAAAAGACAATTTGCAACATCTGGAAAAGCAAAAAGCTATTGACTGAGCCTTCTAAGGCCACATCCAACCATATTTATATAGACTGTCTATAACTCCAGGTAACAGGGTACATTCTACAACTTTACATCTGTCAGCAGTTCTCATTCAAATAAATTGGTGATCCAAGAACAATCCGACATCCCCACTTGCCTTTCTATTTAAAATAGAAGCTATAAAACCACTCTGAGGACACATTTCAGCCTGGGGAATTAGCAGGACCGCATATAGTTGGGGGCGAACACAAAGACCTAATATAAAACTTCCATCATTCCCCAACATAAAAAAATGACCAACTCAATTACCTGAGTAGCCAAACGAGATGCTGGATAAAGGACTAAGATAAATTCCACTTCCATACATGGCACCATGAAGCTGAAACATGGAAAGTTAAAAACAAAAACAAGCATTACATTTTTTTACATGGTAAAGAATCTTTATAATTCATAGGGGGAAATAGGGCAAAATACACAAATAAACAAAACATGCATCAAGAAAAAACGGCTGTTATAACAATGTCTTAACCCTCAAGGCTACGTTCCGATAAGCAGATATTCTGAGCGGATGTTTTACTGCCTGCAAATGTTACACGTATCATTTCACTAGTGGCAAATGCTGGGGACCAATCAGAAACCTGCTTCCTGGTGTTATTGCGAAAGTAGGCTAGGACTCAAAGAAAGATGCCCCTGTCCACAATATCTTACAATGGAAGTGGATGGGCAAAATTCAGTCACTGTCAAGTCAATTATTATAAGCCTCTAATGAAGAAAGTCAACCTGTGTACATCCTTTATTTGTTGTCATACCAGTGTTATAGGGACATACCGTAATGAATAAATCAGGTTTAAAATAGGTCAGAAGGGCGAGGAGACTAGTACTAGAAGTTCTATGGCTGGAACATTAGGAACACAAATGCAAAAAGGAGAAGAAAGAGGAAATGTATTTCTTTTATGGTTTATAGTGAAAAATAGGCTGAGGGGGAAAGATGGCAAGGCAAGGGTAGAATTATCAATATCAGATGAAGTCACCTAGAACTAAAGCTAGGTACTAAAATTTCCAGTCTTTCAAAGATGACAGACAGAATCTGTAAGAGCAGATTCTTCTTATATAAAGTACAAAGAGATTGCTTGTGATTGCCACACACTTAACAATCGTGACCAACTCCCTTTACTTTAAGGGCGCAAATAAAACTGAGGGAAATTTTTGTTCGTAACGGCCACTTCCGATGCCTCCGCTGAATGTTCGTCAGCACCAGAAACAGTAGTTACGGACGCAAATGCATTACCGTTTGGATTGGCCCTTTATTGGTAACGTGTGTACCCAGCTTAAGACAGCGCTCCTATTGGACAGGAACAAAGAGAGACAGCTATTCCTTACTTTCCGTTCTTCAATTACTTGACCAGGATCCAGGATCGTAGGTGAGTATATTTTCCTCATGCATGATCCACTGCAGCTCAGTTGAAAATTGCTGCTTCCTGGTTTAGATTATACTGAAACTTCAAACAGGAAGCAGTCAGGACTTGTCAACTGAGCCAAAATGGATCGTGCATGAGGTAAAAACACTTACCTTCGATCCTGGATCCTGGTCAGGTGATTGAAGAACGGAAGGTAAGGAATAGCTCCTTTACCTCCCCATCTTCAATCACTGCTTTAAAGGAATAGTTCACTTTTTGTGTGAACTGTTCCTTTAAAAAGCAGCCCTGGCAGAAAAAAGAAGTTAATAGTTAAATGTTAGCTTAGCTATGACATCAGTTATAACCAGTGCTTAGTTATTCCCCATGACTCACTTGACTTTACAGAAACGTGTGTAGTACAGGAAATAAGGTAATAAATGTAAATTACTATAGGAGTCATTTATGATAAAATCGTAGTTTAGGTAACTGTCGTCCGGGACGAAGAATTTCACCATGTGAACCTACCCTTAAAGCTAAAATTACTTACTTTTACCCTCGCCTACTGAATCCCTTATTAAAACTTCCAATTCAATATGTTTCTGGTAATTTCCTTCCTGTTAATATTTGTTTACAAACTACCATTCACTTTTATAAAATAGAAAAACCCAATTTCTTGTACCTGCAGTCTTGTATTGGAGGCAACAACTAAACCGTTCCTCAGTATCGAGTGCCAGTTTTCTATGTGTGAGCCACTAGAAGAAAACATACGTTAAGGTGACATGACTGTAAACTGGGAATCCATCTGCACCCTTGGCTACCCTTCTTCCGATGTACTATATAGTACGATTATGTAAAGAGAACTACAACATATTACCATGGTTACCCTTCTTCCGATGTACTATATAGTACGATTATGTAAAGAGAACTACAACATATTACCATGGTTACCTTTCTTCCGATGTACTATATAGTATGATTATGTAAAGAGAACTACAACACATTACCATGGTTACCCTCAGGGGTGTTCCTAGTGTTTTTGACACCTGAAACAACTTTTAAATGCAGCCTATCAGTAGACGGGAGGCAGCTTCAACAGGGAAATTAGGTGTGGCTTGTGGAGGTGGGTGTGGTGGGCTGACTTAAGACTAATTGGTGGACTGGTGCTGAAATGCGTTATTGCAGAAAGGAGGGTTTTTTTTTTTTAACTGCTGCCTTTTGAGTGTTCCGCAAGGGCGCGCCCTGAGCAAATGTTTCAGTTTGCTTCATGGTAGGGGCACCCCTGGTTACCCTTCTTACGATGTACTATATAGTATGATTATGTAAAGAGAACTACAACACATTACCATGCTTACCCTTCTTACAATGTACTATATAGTATGATTATGTAAAGAGAACTATAACATATTACCATGGTTACCCTTATTATTACGATGTACTATATAGTACGATTATGTACAGAGAACTACATCATATTACCATGGTTACCCTTCTTACAATGTACTATACAGCTTTTTTACACTGTAAAAGATTGATTATCTTTTCTATGTTTGTGCAAATGTTTGACCGCAAAATATAGTTATAGTTACCAGCACTGTAACATTTTTTTTAGATATCCAATCTAAACCATAACTTCAGTTTTCAATCAAGTGCCATATTATTACAATAAAATCTTCTGCTGTGAGCAGTTTTGTTGTAGCTGCAATAGTGAAAGAATTTTGACAGTTGGTATGCTGTTTGCAGTTTTAATAGTTGGTATGCAGTAAATTCCTTCTCCCAGTGCTTAGTGATTACTGAGCATGTTTGACCTCACAAAGAGCCATGCCATATAAAGGGGGCCATCGGTTAAGAGTGGGAAGGAGAATACTTAACCTGAGAAAAGCAAGTAATGGATTGAAGGCATGCAGCAACATACCCACCTCACACTAAGTCCTACTACACATATTTATTTATAGATTAAGATGAGGAAAAGTAATTTATTCAGTATAGTTTCACTTTAATCACAGAAAAACTGACAAAAAAATCCTAGCTATTACCACCACAGCAACTGTAGTGTGACGCAAGTCATGGCACAGAAACAATGTATAATGATTTTCCAGAGAGTTTAAAGTTTAAAGCTTGTTGACGTAGCATGTTTGGTTACTCGTGTGAATTTTATTGAACACTGCATTATAGAACCTCCTCTGTTCCTAGCACAATGGTTATCAAGCTTGTACCTATCCTTGGAACTGTTCTGATAAAGAAATGAACATGAAGCAAACACTTACTGAAACGCAAATGTGCTCCCAAAAAGTTTTTTAGCAGCTCGGAAATTCGATTCTTTGGCTGGTGGACTGCTGAGAAGTAGGAACTGGTGAGCGGTGTGCATAAATTTCAGTTGCTGGAAAACATAAATTGAACATTTGTCACGGCAAAGGACAAATATTTACATGCATTTTCTCAGTATAGTAAGTAATAACCCCCAAAAATCCTAAAACGATTTATTATATACGTTTCTTTGTTAAAAGGCATGTCCACCCCTTTTTACAACTTTTTATATAATGTAGGTATTGGTCCCCCAGCCCAAACCGCCATAATAAAAATTTGAGAAAGTCCCCCGATCTTAACTTACCTTACCTCTCTCCTCCGCCGCACTCCCCGGCCCTCTGCTTGCACAGATCTGCAAGCAGGGGACGGGACCGGCAGCCTCGTCCCTGATTGGCTGCCTCAAAGTGCCCCGATCTTAACTTACCTTACCTTTCTCCTCCGCCACACTCCCCGGCCCTCTGCTTGCACAGATCTGCAAGCGGGGGATGGGACCGCACCCTCGTCCCTGATTGGCTGCCTCAAAGTCCCCCGATCTTAACTTACCTTACCTCTCTCCTCCGCCACACTCCCCGGCCCTCTGCTTGCACAGATCTGCAAGCAGGGGGCGGGACCGGCAGCCACGTCCCTGATTGGCTGAGAGGCATCCAATCAGGGATGCGGCTGCTGGCTGCTCAGAATGCCGGGGAAGAGAGGTAAGGTAAGTAACTATTGGGGGACTTTCTCTAAATTCCATTAAGGCGGTTGGAGCTGGGGGACCAATACCTACATTATATACAAGGGGTTTAGAGCTAGGGGGAGGGAGAGAAAAATGGGAGGGAGAGGGGGGGGGGAGGATTCTCCTGCGCATGCCTCAAACCTTGTCGAGGTTGAGGCAGAGACAAGCACAGGATGAGTCATGAACAGCTACTACACTGCAGTTTTCCTGGCTTTGGAGGGTCATAGCAGGAGAACAGTTTGGAGGAGAGATGTAAGGTAAGGATTTTTGTACATTACACAGTGAGGCCAGTATGGGGTTAAATTTCAGTTTTTGGGGTGGACATGCCCTTTAAAGGGCATCTATAGTGGGAAAATGAACTTTTTTTTCTTTCTTTCCATGTGTTCTATAATTCTCCCCAACCAACAGAGTGTCTTCACTTTGTTCAGTTTCCCTCTCTGTCCTGAGATACACAAGTTAGAAGAATACGTGATTGCATTCCTCTACTCCTACTTGTACTGTCAATCAAATCTGTGACGTGATCCTCTACCCTACTCAAGTCCCTCCCTCCTTCCTACTCTGTTACAAACAGAGATCTAAGCATTAGTAGGAGGGGAAGGGACGTTGCTTTGATGGCAGAGATAAGGCTGCACTTGACCCCCCTTCTTGATAGACTTCTCTGATTGATGATGGGCCACAAAGAGAGAGATCTTTATTTTATCAGGACACAGAGAGATCCGTGTCTCCAGGACAGCTTGCTTTCTATTGGCCACTGTCAGTGGGTGTGTTTTTCATGATATTGAACTTTTAACTCCTACTGCACATGAAAAGCTTGTCGGTTAGTCGGAGTTGAGACATGAGAAGGTAACAGAGGGGAGGGGGAAGGGGGGAGTGCTGCAGAAAGATCTGACACCATAGAAAAACAAAGTCACTGACAGAGGTAGGATAAAGACAGCATAGAGTACATTAACTTTGCAATAGGCCAATGTGTTTTTTTCACTATAGATGCCCTTTAAGATGTTTCTTGTTAGTGACACACTCCATACATGTGTGAATGTAGGCTTCTTTTATGTACTGCATTCCATAAGAAAACTAGGCTGGTGGTACCAAACTTGTAGCCACTTTTATCTCCCAAGACCATACCATACTCGATGACTTATTTCCGATAATTATCGAAGATTCACTAGGCTGGTGGTACCAAACTTGTAGCCACTTTTATCTCCCAAGACCATACCATACTCGATGACTTATTTCCGATAATTATCGAAGATTCAGTAATTATCGAACGTAACATTCAAATTCGGTAACCCTCAAATGTATCGTTTGCTAACCCGTGAATGTATTATTTGATTTTCAGTAACCCTCAAATGTAGCCTTCAAATTCCATAACCCTAGAATGTATCAATCGGTAACCTTCGAATTGGCCCTAACCCTCGAATGTAGCATGCAGAAACCCGACAATTGCCCGATCATGAGGAAATTAATGTTTAAACAAGTTTTGGTGATATGTACATGTTCCCCAGTCCATTTTCCAGGTCCCACAGCCATTTACAGTAAGTTACCATTGTTTTTTATCAGTTATTTATTCAAACTTTTTGAACTATTATCTCCCCATTGACTTCAATGGGTTCGTTTACAAACTTCTAAACTTCCAAACTTTTACTGAAGTTCGGTAACGGATCAAACTTGAGTAAGATCGGCCATCTCTATACATAATCACTGCTCTCCCATGAAGTTGCCATACTTTGTATTGCAAATAAACAATCCAGGAAACAATGAACAAACAAAAATAAAGTATTTGAAAGTGAAATGCAGCAATCCAGTGAAA
Source organism: Hymenochirus boettgeri (assembly GCA_019447015.1). Taxonomy (NCBI): domain Eukaryota; kingdom Metazoa; phylum Chordata; class Amphibia; order Anura; family Pipidae; genus Hymenochirus; species Hymenochirus boettgeri. The sequence goes on from CM033469.1 coordinate 375,997,385, forward strand.
TCCCTAAGGTTTATACCATTTTTAGAGCATGCATCCATAAAGAGTAAAAACTCCAAAAAAGTTACCATTGTTGTTGAATGTAAAATATGGCAAGGTTTTGGCAAACACAGACATCATGCTGGGCATGATGTCACACGGGGCAGGGTCATTGTCCTAGGGGTGGAGGGAGGCAGGTTATGGGCATTCCTGGGGGGCGTGGTCTGCAAAATGGGTGTGACTTATAGACTAGAAGTTTCTCTCATTCGCGGGAGCCTGGGTGAGTCGGCACTCCCGTGAGACCACCTTAGAATGAGGAAGACTACCGGACAAGAGTTGGGATACCTGCAAACATGTCAATGATAGTTCTAACCATGGTAATGGAATATTTACCATCTGGTTTGAAAATGAAAACGTGTAGTTATGTATACTCACCCTGTTAACTGTCAGTTTCACTATATGGGATCTATTACTTGAAACAACCCTGTGTAAATAAGAAAGGTTTCTGTCATAAGTCTGGTTTAAAAATCTGCACATTTCTGTTACTATACACAGAACTAAGTCTGATAGAAATTACAAATTAATCAAGATTTCCAGCTAAAATTGCATTCTGGGAAAAACACAAGTTTTGCAGCAGTGGAAAAACTATCCATTGTACAGCGCATGATGTTGGAAGTGTTATAGGAAGGGAATTCTATGTGCCGGGTTTCAGAAATGTTCTTATGTTCCAAGCTTTCCAAAGTTCTCTGTGCTCCACCTCTAGATCCATTTTAGTTTACAGTAAACATATTATACCTGTCTATCAATTATACAGACATTCAAACATCTCCAGGATTAGGAAATGGGTCCTGGGGTTTATTCATAAAGGAGCGCTAATATTACTGTTTTTGCATAGCCAGATTTTGTAATGTTGTTTTGTATTATCATCACTATCAGGTATTAGGGATGGCCGAAACTGTCAAGTTTCATTCAGTTTTCGGATTTACGGATCTCGGGAAAATCCCGAATATCCGAAAACGAAAAATACTTTCGGACTTTGGAGCCCATTTTCGATAATTATTGAACGTTCATGGCTATTTTCGAAAAACTAATTTTGAGTTTCCGAGCATATTTATGAGGATAATCGAACGTTTGAGACTACTTTTGATAATCCTTGAACGTTTGTTAATTATAGAAAATAGGCTCCGAAGTCCCGAAATCCGAATGATCCATCCTGTTTCGGACAGAACATTCGGATTTCGGAACCAATGGGTTCCATGTTGGATCCGGACCCAGATCCCATCTCCATCAAGGATATTGAATAAAAGTTCTTATTGTTAAAAAATAGTGCTAATTTTTCCCCAACCAATCAGATGTTATTCTTTATAATGGTGCTAATTTTGCCAAAGACAATCAGGTCTTATTTAACATTGGAAAGCTAAGAACTTTTATTGAATCTCCCTGAATATTTTTAAAAACAGTATTAATGCCATTAAAATTTTCATTATTAAAGCAGCAAAATAGAGAAATGGCACCAGACCAGAGCTGTTACTGTAATAATTAGGGAACATTGTAGGGATTCTTTATACATTAAAATGCTAGGTATACAAACACCCCCCTCCCAGTCAAGTTTGTATTGGTGGCAATAATGGTTTAAAAAAGTTAAGGAACCTTTGAAAACTGTGATGGTTACAAACACCCTAATGAAAACCATAATAGTGATTATAAGAATGCAATAGAAGCCAGTAGCGCTACCTATACTCCTCTACCGCTCATCCCATGCGAGGGTCCATCCACTCAGAGTCTGGAGGCTCCAAACTATAGATCAGTATTCATAAAGGAAAACAGAGGATAAAACATAACCTATATTACAGCATAAAACCATAGCACAACACACATGGGGAGAGAGCCTATACCCAGACACGTTTCATGATGATGGATCGTCACTTGATCAGAGGGATGTCAGGACGTCAGGGTATAGGCTGTCTCCCCGTGTGTGTTAATGCTATGATTTTATGTTGTAATAAAGGTTATATTTTATCCTACGTTGGAAGGAGTACTTCATTTCCCTTAATGAATAATAGTGATAATAAAATGATATGATTTCATTTTGAGCCCTCACAACCTCTAAATTAAATGTTTGCTTGAAATAAAAGTTAATCACATCACTTTATGGGCCATATTTATAAAAGTGTGTTAACTCTACTTTGCTATAACGCTCCTTTAACAATCGAACGCACAATCCTATATTTACATTCGCAAGCGAAAAATTATGATTGTGGTTTGACAAGTACGATCGAAATTAAATGGCCTATACAATACCATTGTGGTAGTCTACTACTACATGGTATTGTACAGCTAAACGATCCTAAATATAAATGCGACATCATTTTTATGAAATTCCGCGGTATGATAACTTTCTGATACCACGGGTTTTTAAATACTTCCCCTTTTTTCTTCATGTATAAACAAGATACGGATATCTAAATGTTCCTGATGAAATACCCAGTGTAGATGAATGATGGTATTTGTCATATTGTCTGGGTAAAATCACAGCCTGCTAATCCTATTTGATCCCTTAGAGGCTCTGTAAACAGTCAGATGTGAAGAAATATCACTTACACTGTCCCCCCAAAGGTATCACAGGTGCTAAATTAGCTGTGACGGATTATGGAGGGTTTGTGTTCTATCTGACAGTCAAGCTGTTTTAGTTCACATGTTGTCTCTCAGGCTGATTTGTCTATTTCCCAGTGGCTGTGAAACAAATGCTTTATTTTTACAGGTATTTAGTTTTCCAGCAAATGGTTGTGTACTGTAGAAATGTAATATAAATATACAAACCACTGCAGCAACGGATGTGCTAAAGGGTCTTGCTTATCCATCTGCTTCTTAATTTCCAAATAAGGTGCCTAGAATTTTAGACAGGTATATAAATCAGTGCATTATTATCACATATATAGAAATAAGGCTTACAGTATGTCCATACAAATTTATCTGCAATTTCACAGTTGAATTTATATGGATTCGTCCCTTTTCTTATACATGTAGAGCTATAAATACTATTCGTTGTGGCTGTGCTGTCAGGTATGCCCCAACATTGTTACCCATCACTACTACCATTGAACCATAACTATTGCCCCCTTTGCCGATGTATTACACTAGACTAAACTAGTTCAATGATGGAGGTTGGGGTGCAGATTACTGTTCTTCATTAAAATGCAATAGCAATAGAAACCAGCATAGAAACCATTAAACAAACAATCAAGTCCTATGTCATCTTAATACCCCTCATTATAAAAAAAAAATAAACCCTGATCCTAGTGAAAATATTGGAATGTTTATGGCCACCTTTAGCCTGATAATGCAAAAACATGTTCCTTTAGAAACTTGTGTATCTTTTATAGGACATATATTATTTTGTTGTCAAATAAGGTCTAAAAGGGTCAGGAGAGTATACAGCTTCCATTACTAATGGTAGAATACAGTTAACAAAGCCTGCACGACTAAGTGCTATGTAAACATATCAGGACTCATGTAATGGTAACCTTGGTATAAGTACGACAGATAATAACAAAATGTGAAGTTAACACGAAGCATAATGTTTTGTTATTGCATTCAATGGGGATGTGGTATCACGGCTTTCCTTAACTGACTGCAATTCAACGATGCAGTAAATCTCTCAAATGTGATCACCCCATTGAGGGATTTCATCTTGGGCAGGCAAGTAACAACACTTCGCATTACTCCAAAGAATCTTCTGCTAAGAATTCCACATGGAATTTCTCCCCAAAATAAATTAAATATCAAGAAAAATGTGAGTTTATAAAGACACTAGGAATTAAATTCCTAGCACGAAAACCCTTACTTATCCACCCATCCTAATTACTTACTTGAGTCATTTCTCTGATGGAAGTTATGCTATCCAGTGCTTTCATAACTCTATCATAATTTTTCTTCTGTTAAATAAGAAACAGGATTATTAAAATCAATAAGAATGTAGCAGAAAGAGAAGAATGTATGTGCACTGTTCTTGTCTGCAGTAAAGGTTGAATAAATAATTCATTTAATATGCTTCTCGAAGGAGCTTTTCAAATGCAGAACTCTACAACTACAATGTGTACAAGAATACTCTGCAATAGATGGGTACCAAGTATTTGAAAATTCTGAAATAAATCACAATTTGTTCTTTCTTTTGTAGATCACGAGAAACATTCTTATTTCATAACCGAGGCAAGACATTTTGGTTGAAAAAGATTTATTTTTACATTAATGTATGTATGTATGTATGCATGTATGTATGTATGTATGTATGTATGTATGTATGTGTGTGTGTATATGTATGTATGCATGCATGTATGTATGTATGTATGTATGTGTGTATGTATGTATGTGTGTGTATGTATGTATGTATGTATGTATGCATGTATGTATGCATGTATGTATGTGTGTGTATGTATGTATGTATGTATGTATGCATGTATGTATGTATTTGTGTGTGTGTATGTATGTATGTATGTATGTATAATTTTATTTTTAAAGAACCACTTGGGTAAGCAGCGCTGTACATTATAAAATACAGATTATACAAACAAGGGGATAAGTGCAAGCCATTATACAGATAAATAAAAATTAAATGAAATACAATTTCATACATAGGTTAAGAAAGCATATATATAAATTATGGGTATATTGATCCATAACAGTTTGCAATCAAAATCAATTTTCTGTAGATTAATTTCTTGTACATTATAACTAGTGATGACTCCAGGTTTCTAAACAAACCTGGGTTCTATACCAAACTGCCTTTTGCTTACGTGGAGAATTTAATTTATATCAGGATTACTTTCTCTTCAGGCTTCATAGGCAATGGGGGACTTTGGCTTGAGTGATGTTTAAGCTCTACCAATTGTGCAGCCGTCTCAATCGACAGGGATTTTCTAACATCACATTTGATTACCCAGCTATGGGATTAAAATGTTGGGATCAGTCTGGACAAAATAATGTGCTGTGGGTACCAGCCATTAGACATTGCTTCTCCATCTACGTGGGTCCAATTATTCAAACTGCACCTGCAGATCTGCATTCCTGACATGACTACCCTATCTGCTTATCTGTGGACTCCAGATACAACTTGAAATGATCAGTGAAGCACTGAACCCAGAGTCTGAAGAACTTCCTTTCCTATTGGGACCCTGTGGCAAAACAACCCACACCAGATCCATATCCAAATCATCACCTGTCTGTAAGCTTGCGGGTGACCAAACCCAAAAAGGTGGGTGCTTAAATTGATGCAGGACTATATTCTACATTTACAAGGGTTCTCAAGATATATCTTTTGCATTCTGTTAGATCAACTGGACTTAAAGTTTAGTTCTTGAAGACGTTTAGCTAGTCATCCGACTGGTTTTCTCAATTCAGAATGACTTGTACAAGAACCTGTTGGCAATTATGTGCCCTGGAAAGTCCGAATTAGCATATCACAGCCAGGTGTTAAGGACCTTCTGAATGCAAGGTGTGATTGCATTGAGGCTAAGAGGTGTTATCGAAACTGCCCAGGGTAACCTGTCAAAACAGCATTGTACATGGCAGACAGTTGGAGTAAATCAGTCACGTTCCTTTTCCAAGATGCTGACTTTACAATCTTTACAGTTATGTCCTTTTTTATTAAGATGCAGGTAAACGGCAGAGTCCTGACCCAAGGAATTGGCTCTTCTGTGCTGGGCCATACATTGGTGAAGGCCATTTATGTGAAAATAAAGAAACCAAGCCTGAATAGAGGTGGGAAGTTCAACACCAACTGTCTGCCATGTACAATGCTGTTTTGACACCTTAAACCTCTTATCCTCAATGCATCCACACCTTGCATTCAGAAGGTCCCTACCACCTTGCTGTTACATATTAATTCAGGGTGCTTAATTGCCAACCGATTCTTGTACAAGCCTAGTCCATATGGATGACTAGCGAAACGTCTTCAAGAACTAAACTTTAAGTCCAGTTGATCTAACTGAATACAACAGATATACCATGACTAGAGATGTCTGAACTTCGAAAAATCCGGTCCGCGCGAGGATCCGCGGATTTTCGAAAAAATCCGTAAATTCGAAAATCCGCGAGCGGACCCATTAAAACGTATTAAAATGAAAGTTCGGCAAAATCCGCATTAAAAGTGGTCTAAATAGCCTTGGTAATGTACACTTAATCACTCAGGGACCTGGGTAATGTCCTTAGAAACACGTATCAATGCCTACAATACCTAAAAAATATAGTCCGCTAGCGTGAATTTTAAAAAAACAGTATTTTTCGAAAATACGAGGATTTCCGTAAAACCGAGGATCTCCGTAAAGACGAGGATTCACGTAAAAACGAGGATCTCCGTAAATACGATTCACGTAAAAACGAGGATCTCCGTAAAGACGAGGATTCACGTAATAAAGAGGATCTCCGTAAAGACGAGGAATCACGTAAAAACGAGGATTTTCGTAAAAACGAGGATTTCCGTAAATCCGCGGATTTTCGTAAAAACGAGGAACCGGAACTTCCTGCCTAGCAAAATGGCCAGTGCTGCAAGGCAATTATATGCCCTGAACTACCTCCTGCTCAGGGGGTATGATGAATTCCCCCCTGGCACCCCTCATGTGCGGCGCCGGAGGCGCAGGATAATGGAGGGGCTCCAGCGCCGGATCCTGCGCCGCTTTGGATACCAGACCACTGTCTCTACCCTCCAGAGACAGTGGTC